>JABSTQ010004174.1:0-54520 GCA_013358835.2 Ixodes persulcatus
CGAAGTAGTGATCAGCTAACTTGAGTGTAATAATTGCTGACTGGACCATCTGCGAGTTTGTTCGGAGGTTAATGTGGTCTATGCACGAGACGACCAATCTTCCTGAGCGAATTTCTTCCCGTGTAGGTGCGTTTATCAAGGTGGAAAGTCTATTACCAGATAGAATGTTAAGGTAAGTGCATACTGATGACTTAGAAGATGTTAAAGTGTCTATATTGAAATCACCTACAAGGCATAACTCATTGAAAATAAAGTGCTGTCGAAGAGCAACATCTAGTTCATCCAAAAAGCCTCTGACGCACTCTGATGGTGGCCTATAAACTGCTAGAACACAAATAGAGTTGAGCGAATTAGTGATATTGATTGCAATGCATTCGGCGTGTTTAAAAGAAGCTGAAAGGTTAGTTACATACCAGGTGTCACGAACAAATACTGCAATTCCACCGCCCCTGCCAGACGAGCGAGTGGTAAAAGTGCTACTGTATCCCGGTAGAAAAAACTCACTTGTAGCTTCCGCTGCAATATTAATTTCTGATAGAACAAAAACGTCAACTGAGAGGTTAACAGCGCTACATAATATTCTGAATTCATTCCAATATTTACGGAGGCTCCTAATATTTACATGCACTACAGTGCAAGACGACTTTTGTGGTTGTCCTAAAAAACTAAGAAGTCCGTCGAAATCCGAAAGTTGAGCAAAACTCATCTTGGAATCATACAATCTTGTCAATGTCTGTTAGCCGGGTTATACGGATCAAGTCAGCACCCTCACTTTTTTTTGCAAATATTTTTCCCCTTTTCACCCAAATGAATTTATAACCCTTAGCCCTGGCTTTCTGTCTCGCTTGCCAGAACAACTCTTTGTTAGATCGAGTTAGGTTCTCATTAAAGTAGAGCCGGGGAAGGCCCTCTGTTTGACACAGCGAACGAAGCGTGCCACGCTCAGCCATCCAAGTTTCTTTAGCTCTAACCGAATAAAACCGGACTAGCACTGGCGGAATCCCGTCACGTTTTGCGGGCAGGCGATGGATTTCTAGGATATCAGAGGGTTGAAAGGAATCCGCGAGTGACAGCTTACTAGCAAGCTCAGATATACAAGATATCAGGTTTTCCCCGGGAGAGACTGCCAAGCCGTGTAACTCCAGGTTTGGAAGACGAGAGTACTGCTCACTGTCATTTTGTGCAGCACGCACCTGTAGGATCTCTGCTGCTTGAGATTGCACAGTGGCTTGAAGGCTGGAGACCTCGTCCTGGAGAGTTTTCACTGCCTGGGTATTCGACGTGGCAGCCTTTAGGAGAATGTCGTATTTCCCAGAGAAGTCAGCAATCGATGCTTGCACGTCTCTCACTGTCGTCGTGAGTCCCTCAACAATGGGCTTCAACAGAAGAAGTTCGTTAAGCCGGGTAGGGATCGTTTGCAGGGCGTCGACACTTTCTTTTAGAGAAAGTAGGGCTTCGAGCTTCTTATTCATCGATGAAAGCTGTGCCTTTAAGGAGTCGGTGTCCGTGGATGGACTGCAAGGCGTAGGGTTTAGAGCTGGAGGGTTATCCCTACTGCGGCAAGATCGGCAGACCCACTTTTCTCTCTTAGCCTGACCCATGGTGGTAAAGGTTGAATCACCAACTCCAGAGCAGTTCTTACCGAGATGGTAGGCGCTCGTGCAGTCTGCACAGACCAGGTTCTTCCCATCGGCCTGAATTTCTTTGTGGCATTTGGCGCACTCCACTGTTGGGGCCATGGTCACGGCTTTAGTCTCGACTGAAAGGCTCGCGCAGGTGAACGAGAAAACGGAGAGCTCACCGCGAAGATGGTCGCGCTAGTCGAGCCGGCGTATTTCGAACGCTGCAAAGCCCATCAAGGCAATAAGGTGGAAGCTTGCCTTGGAAGTCGAGGCCGAAAAACGAAAGTAACGTTGAGGTCTGGGGTCAGGACTGCAGCTGCGTAGAACACAGGGCTTGAACTTGTGTCTCGGACGGCTGGAGTTTTGAAGAGGAGCTTTAAAAACTGGTTTCTATTAAAAATTGCTGAGCGCAACCGAAAAGAACGATCGCCCTCGTTGACTTCCTCTTCTTCTCAATTATTAATAATAATAATAATAATAATAATAATAATAATAATAATAATATTTATTTCCATACAAAAACGTGATCCTAGGTGGCGTGCACGGCTGTGTCGAAAGATTAAAACCCGTTCGCGAGTGCGCCTGGTAGCCCACCACCCAAGATTTGAATTGAAAAAAAAATTGTTTTGAGCCGGAAGACAGAAAACTCTGACAGAATTTGCCTTAGCAAGTGTTTTCGTCCTTATCCGAGAAAGAACAATGATAATAAAAAAGGTGTTCCTAATCTAAACTATGAAATTAAATCACACGTACTGTTTCCACGAATAAGTCGCAATGAGTACAACGTCGTATACTAACGGAGATATTGTTTGTATTAAAAATGTAATAAAACAGTTATATATGAAACTTTGCTGGCGAACTGCTTGCTTCAATCGTAATGTTGCATTTAGTGTATTTTAATATTATTCAATCCCTCTTTTGAGTAAAAGAAAAGACAAAAAAGGTTTGTGCGTTTCTGCTGCAGAACCATACACACAGTTAGCGAAAGAGAAAATAAGTACCCAACATAGACAATAGGAATCTCAGTAAAATTCTCTAAAACAAGTAACACAATACGCATTCGTCACGGATACTGTTGGGTATGACGTCATTCATTTTGCCTGGTAAGATTGTATTATGTACTCTTCGTTCGTTTCTATTTATTTTGTTCCCTTAAAGGTTTCTTAACCTATCGCTTTTATTTATTTCCAAATGGAGGCTGCATAAAACCCAGATAGGACAGATACAGTATTGTAAAAACTCAATGTAGCCCCTACATCTAGGATGTAGGCAGACGTTTTATATTCAATCATCACTAATGTCTCACATCCACCTACACGCTAAAATATACCTAAAAAAAGGAGATCGCTGAAAAGTATGTGCAGCATTTCACAGACCAGAAGGCATTCGAAGAAGTTCAAGATGCCGAATGGTGTCGTAACTGCTGGGTTTATAATATTGTTATGAGCGATATGAATCTGCCGGTATTCCCACAGAAGATCACGCGGAGGTTATTTCCACTCTATAGTGAATTGCGGCAGCATCATAAATATGAAGTACTGAAGATCCCTCGGGTATATTGGCGTGGTTGGAGATCAATATTCCCAACGAAAACGCCAGTTAGTCCTAAAGAAAGCTGTTTCTCAAGGGGTTTGCAAACGATTAGTGAAGTACGGTGAGCGGGCCAGAAAAACAAGCGTCTTATCCGCCCCTCTCTGAACTGGGGCGTTGTCGAATGTGGGTGAATTTACGATGATTGTAATACTTCACATGTATCACAACTGAGTGATGCACATTCTAGACCCCTCCTAAACATAATACAATTTAACCAGGCATACGGCAAGTGCGCGTCAATAATGCTACAGTACTGGAATTAAGGATCACTATGGTTAAGGGTCTTTGCGTAATAAAAGCAACTCCTTCTATTCTAACAGCGGCCCCCGCCGTTTTCCAGAAGGTGATGAAGATCATACTCGTGGGATTTATTTGCATCATCACGTACTTAAGTAAAGTGGTCAACTCTCCTACTTTGTAGGAACATGCAACCGGCCTCAATATGAAGCTTCTCAAGTAAAAAGAAATAACAGCCGTCTGTGCCTTCAGAAAGGCAAGTGTGGTTTTGAGCTGATAGAAGCTAAATACTCTGGGCATTGCATTAATACAGCAGACATACACCCGACTTACAAGAATATCCAAGGCATTTTGATCGAACCCAAGTCCGAAAGCAAGGCCCAGCTGCAGCCCTTGTTTGAGATCTTTGCATTTTATCAGCGATTCTTGGAAAAGCGAATACCGATGATTTGTATGCTCTGGATATTCGGAAAACTCCGGAGACCAGGAAATATTCACTGCAGTGCTTATAAGAAGCTCAAGAAGCTTGTTCGTTGTACACCGTGAGGGCTTAATACAATTGTTATTACTCAACTATATTCACTTATGACAACACGCGTGGGAGCAATTTTCCCCTCTATTTCTGCAAGATTGCTGACCGCTCAGTCAGAAAGTAGATAGGCTTGTTTTGGAACGGGCATTTCGGTACCACTTTTTCAGTTTACGTCCGCCAGTGAGGTGATTTGAAATATGCCGAATACGTTGAAAGAGGATACATTCTTAGTTTTACAAAAATATTCGGTACTATTCAGTTAGGGTTTGATCACTTAGTGCTCGAATTAACCGCCACCTCGCCAATTTCAAAAAATGGGACTGTCAATTACCTACGTCATGCGATAAGGCATCATTGACTTTTTTCTTTGCTTGTTTGTCTATAATTGTCAAGGATACCAATTGGTTGCATAGGGCCCGCTCAAGTATAACAATTCGTTAGAGGCATTCTCATACCAGTAACTGTAAAACCATCTTATTTTTTTCCCGGAGAAAGACAAGTCCGCTCGGGAACATATGTGTGAACATACTCTCTTTATTTAAGAGTATAATGCCTCATCGGTTGGCACAAAATAAGTGGGAATTTCGAACCTCTAAGGAGAGAAAAATAACTCCCTTGTTTAGAAGAGAAACTCTACTCCCATGAAAAGTAACATCTGGGATATCTGTTCGTTCCTTCAAGAACGAGGTATTATTCCCATTGCTAGAGTCGGTCATGCTCTTAAAGAAAGTAATTTATTAAATTGACGATTTTGTCGGCAAGCCCTTGCACCGGAAGGAGCGTCTCTTCGCTCCTAATTAGAGTAAAAATATCAAAATCGGAATTTAATGATCGAGTGTTATTTATAACATTATTGAGTCAGCGCTAGCAGCACAATGTAGTGATTTACAAGAAAACAAATCAAGCGTTACACTCGATTTAAACTTGAAAACACTATTTAACAAACTTACCGCAAGTCAAGAGAAGCAAGCTTGTTGGCGGGACTGGGAAGCATGGATCTTTCAAAAGTGTTGAGGTTAGTGCCTTTCACGACCAGTTCTTCAAGGTTTGTCAGCTGAGACAGCCATGCTGATCTCACGGTACGTATAGTTGAGTTTTCAATAACTATCTTTTTCAGGTTCAGGGGCAAGCTGTTAAAATCTTCAGTCAGTTGAAGGTGGGACATGTTGCGGAAAACGAGCTCTTGCAGCTTTGTGAGGGGTTGCAGCAGCCTCCAGGTGCCTGGAACATTGCTTCCGTTCCTGTACTCGATGCGCTTCAGCCAAGAGCTGACGCCATGGAATGGGTGAACCCCCTGTCCCACCTCTGGGAGGGTGCTCACCTGGACATTACTGAACACAAGCGTCGATGCCCTCGTATCGATAAAAGCAGAAGGTGGGATATAATCTAGACTGCTGTCCTTGAGCACGAACGTGATGTCCGGGTATCGGTGGGGCGGGAAATCGCGGCTTACGTATCGGTCGAAGTCTTCGTGCGTCGTGAATCCCGAACACGTGTACGTAGTGCGAGTGGACCCGTATGTTTCTACGCAGGCTGGTGTAGCGGAGGCTGAACATGCTGTGAAAAACAGCACGGCTATCTGGAAGGAGCGCATGACTTCCCACGTATGAGTCCTTCAGACGAATGAATCTTCCCTGCTACGCTGCTGAGATGCGCAGGAGCATTGCCGGAAGACCTACTTAGATTGAGACTGAGATCCTCGTTTCGTATGTCACTGGTATCTGTTTTTTGCGAAGCTAACTTTTTTTTTATAAGTCCTTGAACATTATCGTTATTATCAGTTGGACACGTTTGGAGGACTAGATATTTTTATCGGGTTGGTTTCTTCTGAAAAATCTCCTTGGAAAGTTTACGCCGTCGTCACGGATCAAATGACACTGTCAGCTTCATTTTGCTCGATACTCTTCGAGAGTGTACCGATATGGTGGAGTCGTTTGAGCGCTTCAAGATCTTTATACTTGACTGGATGCGTAAGTGATACAAGAATCATACCGTGTTTGATATTGTTGTCAGATTTCTATGGAGAAGTTTTTTTCGACCCATTATCGTGATTACGCATTAAGCCTTGAGGTTTCATATTTGGATCACATAAGAGACGAGTGTTGCGGAAAACCGCTATATAAAACAAAATATAGAGGTGAACACTGAAACATTGTTATACAGGAAAATGCCATGTTTCATAAAATCAGCGAGGTAGGGGGGCTTAGAGCGATAAAGTGGTATTATGTTCACGAGGCAGCAATAACCGCCACTTGGCTGCCGCCATGTTGTACAATTTCGACCACTAGACACGTGAATACCGAATCCTGAAGCCTTTACGCAAAACTGAGCCGAGATTTGTAGTGCGATCGCTGTAAAAAACATTATAAACTATTTTTTTCAATACTGTTAACCCCAGAGATTAGTGTCTAGCTCTGAAAAAAACCCAAAATATTTCACCGCGGCTGACGACATCTAGCGGAGGCATTGCGAAGCTGCCCGAGTTTTTCTCGTAAAAGCACATTTTTGACTTAAACAAACGAAACAAAACTTATCTTGTCGGTACTGTTATTAAAGATCAATAAGCAATTATTTGTGCACGGTATTTGTTAAAATCTGGACGTAGAACTAAGGTCGCGTGTCTAGTGGTCAAAAATGTGCAACATGTCGGCGGCCAATGGGTGGGTCACTTTCAAGTGCCAGTTTATCGCTATAAGGTTCCTACTTTGTTGCGTAAAATAAACGACACAAATAATATTATTTTTTTTTTATGGAGAGAAAGTAAAACATACTCGATGAATATGCTTCGGTGCAAGGTATGAGTTGGGTTGTACTTGACTACGAGGAATATCCGTGCAGAATCTAAACGGACAAGTCGATGCTCAGAATAAAATAGTCGCCCAGTTGCGTTGTATATGTCTTATGATTGCTTTCGGTCAGAATTCTAATCGGCAGTTTATACTTGTCTGCTAATGTTAATCCCAAAACAGTTAAAAAGTATGAGAGATGAAGCGAAAACGTGCTGAACTTTACGTACCTTATCAATGCGAGGAAAAATGCTATGGAATGGAAACAACAGTGCAGCCTTTATAACATTGTTATTATAGACCATGCAGTGAAAAAGAGACACCTAGAGATAATTTAGTTCTGAACGAGAGTCAATCAAAATTAACTTCGATTCCTAGCTAACGAATATAAGGGTGTTTCAGAAAGTAACAGCATATTGGACAATATTGATTACATACTTTGTGAGCCCCCTGGCCGCACAAAGCGTTCGATTAGGGTGCCCGCATGTTAAACCATCTCTGGCCGTCTCCATCGCAAGGCGACCAAGTGGAATCGGCCACGCGAGCAACACCGCGTGGCTGATACAAGGCCGGCGCAGAAGTATGCGCGGGGTGTCGAGTGGGTCGCGACGGGCGACAATGACAGTCAATAAATAACTGCGTGTTGTTGAACCAGAGCATTTTGTCAGTCTCCGAGGTGGGTAGAAGCGAGGGAAATGTAACTTTAATTAAAGTACGGAGGATATGTGTTTTTCCAAAGTAATCGTCCTCCTTTTCAACGTAAGTCTCAAGCCGTTGAACTACCTTCTGTGCTCCTTAAAAAAAAAAAAAAAAAAAAAAAAAAAAACATCTGTTTTTGTTGTACCTTTAGCTAGGAATAAACCGTTTCTTGAACCTCGTCATCACTTCCAATACTATGTCCCCTAAATGCGTTTTTCAGGGGCACATGCACATTATAATCGAAGGAAGGGAGTTTAGGGTGGCTGGGGAGATGCCGTAAGATCTGAAATGTCAATCTTTGTATGGTACAAAATTTAGTAGCAGCCTTTGACGGTGTGCGTTGGCACGAATGGGAAGACCTGATTCAGACAGGAACCCTGTCCGAAGGCTTTGTATTGCCGGTTTCAGCTCTTCCTCCCATCGCGCTCTATCGGGCACTATTCACTGCTTCATAACTTTCCTTGTAATGCTTTCAAATTTATTCATTTATAGTCCAGAAGAGAGTGAAGCATATTTATATACCAGAAGAAAGTATCTAAAATATGGGTTGTACCATGGTGTTAGTGATCACCGCGCGGTCGTTGCAAACTTGCCATACCTACTTCTCCTTTTAAAACTAATGAGTCTCGAAAAGTTTCCTTTTTCGAAAAGGGAGATCATGCGAAAAGTTTTCTTCTAATACAGAACCATTTTTTTTTTGTCCTTTGAGTGTTGAGCCGAATACTTAAATGTTAATGAATTATGGTTAGTATTTAAGGAAAGGGTCCTTGGTTTTACTGACTAGAAGTCATGAATCACTGGTGATCGTATTCGCATCATTCACAAGCGATTGAGAGCATACGCGCGATGACGGCGCAGCAGAGGCTGGTTGCACTATCTCTCCACGGGGCGCGGTGCCGCCGGGGCGGAGATGCGCTTCGATAGCAAACCGAAACTTAAAAACCCGTCGAATTTGTGCGGTTTATCACAAAGCCGTAAAATGCTTCGCGTGCCTTCTATCGTTCTGCAATTTGTTGATTTAGTGTTTTTCGACGATGCTGAGCAATTTTCTAATTGAAACCATGCCCTTAAACACAACATTAAAAAAGTTAATTACACAAAAATAATTAACAACATAATTATCTCGGACTTTAATAATTTTCCTGGATGGGCCCCTGGCCCAGGATCAAAACGACACAAGCCTTTTTTCGTTGCGATGAGTAGTTTTCGCAGGAGCGATTTGGCCTGAGTTCTCTGAAACACCCTGTATAATATTCTGATAAAACAGAGCGGGCACACAGCCCTTTTCAAAACACTTCGTATTCTTCACTCTTGACCAGAGACGTTCGCCTAAGATCAGACTGTGATGCAGAAAATTTTATTTGCTTAGGTTGTGATAAAGAAATTACTTCCACACGGTAGATTTTGTAATAAATGCGAACCTGATATACACCGCCCGACACAATTAGTGCTAACACGATATCGGCGGACTTGTTTCGTATTTTACTCATTGCGTATATAAGCACCAAACTCGATTTGGACCGCCTAGTTGGAAGACCCGTATTTGCAAACTTTCTACCTGCCTGTAATATAACTTATTCAGTTGTAAAAGAAGAAATTGCGGTGGCTTAGCTCGGCTATGCCAGGATATACGTAGCGTGAGCTTATGCGCACAAAATGAGAGGCGCTATCAAGCGGCTCCGGTGCAGCGTCAGATTTGGCTACTGCGCAACGGAGGCGCACGGTGCCAGTGCGTCTGCCGCGGCGATGACGTCACTCCTCTGGAATGCGCAGACCGGCGAGGCGCGCGCGGTGGCGGCGGAGCCCGCGGCGGCGGCGGCTCCGACGCACCAGCTGTGCGCCGTGTGACGCCACTGCTCTTCGCGCTTGCGCAGACCGGCGAGGCGAGCGCGGTGGCGGCGGAGCCCGCGGCGGCGGCGGCTCCGGCGCGCCAGCTATGCGCCGTGTGACGTCACTGCTCCTTACGCTTGCGCAGCACGGAGCACGGCTCATTATGCGAGCCACGCGAAACTGCTCAACCTCGGCCAGTGTAGCTCACGCTACAAAAAGGGGAAATGTGCAGTCGCATTTTCCTGCAAACTGTGTCGCGCTCTGGACCAGATATTTCACATAGAGCTGCTTACTATCTCCATTTGCATAACAACCAGAGTGAAACAAAAAAAAAAAAACAACAGAAAGCATCTCCTCGAAACTGTGCATAACGGAACATTCAGTAAATTGGGAGGGAAACGCGGGGAAACCGACCAGCGGTCCCTTACAAATGACTGGTTCTTAGGTTCTCTGTATCCTAAACACGAATCACTAAAATCTAAGCTTATACTCATGAAAACGCGTGCCGCTTCAAGGTTAAAAACAAATTTTCCCTGTCATCTAACTCCCCATAAAAACTGGCATGATATTCGGTAATAGACAGCGACTGGGAAACGACGGTTTGTGGAAACCAATTCAGAGAGGATGACAAGTATCAGCTGATGACTTTGGAGTCATTGCCGCAAGTCATCTGTTCTGCGGACAAGATCTTCAGGTAGCTGCCCTTGACTGCCGCCGGTGATACACAGCGAGCGTAGCTCCAGTCGTCACTGTATTCCAGCAGGTACCGGAGCCGGCAGTCGCAGTGCAGTGGGTTTCCTGAGAAGAACAACCACAGAGGATGGTACTAGCGTCCCCTTCCAATGGCGATGTGTGTTTGGGTTCAAGTGTGCGACTTTGCTGTGCAAATAAAATAAATACAATTCTTTTTTAATTTAGGTGAAGCATTTTACACGATAGCCCCATGTTTTGCCATTGAATACCTGTTGTATTATTTCGTCTCTGTCTAAAATATAGCGCTTCGAAACGCACACATGTCTACTTTCATATTTTCCTTAAAGGGGCGGTGCAACGATATTCGATTGGAATGTATTTCACTTTCCGCGAGCTTACTGGCACCAATGGAACTCAAAAATACTCGCACGCAACGCCACTTGCCAAGAAAATCCTTTGTTGCGATGTAATTTCAAGAACAAAAGTGAACGCATTCGGGTAGCGGCCCGTGTCCAATCGCTGCAATGGCCGACAATAGCCGAACCATAACAATGTCTGGAACTCAGCGCGTGTCCTGTGCCTTTACGTATCTTGTTTCTTCCCTGTCTCAGGGTAAGCCATATCAACCGAATGTTTCTTGGGTTCATAAGAGCAAGCAGGCGTCTTTGTCCAGGTCGTCTGCTTGCTTCCGCGCCTTCATTACGCGCTGGGACCACGAAATGCTGGTAACGGGAGCTTTATGTGCAGCCATCAAACCCGCGATTCTGGCCCAAAGAATGCCAAAGTGGCATTCTTTGGGGTTCTCACCCTCCTTTTTTTTTTCTTTTGTATCGAAGTGCCTATATAACCAGGTTTCGGAAAATAAAAATTTCAGCTGTGTTAGAGACTTTTTAGTGTCGTGTCGTTTACCCGCAGTCTCGGGGTTTTTTCAACCATGTGCGATGTACACCAGCTCGTTTGCGCCCTTAAATTTTGTTATTATTCATATAACGTTAAATAAAGTTGTAGTTGTTTTGAAGGTATGAATAGCTTTGACGGTTGTTGTCGTAACTTTCTCTTTCACTCTATCAACTTGTCTGGGCGCGCTTTGCTCTCTCCGAACTCGCGCCTTGAGATGCGCTGGCCGCTGGCGCCGGGAAGTCGGTGGACCGTTAGGAAGTGCGAGAGACGCGAGCCGGCGAGCTGTTTCGCTTCTGTGAGTCCGGAGTACGTCGCGGCGCGAGATTCGTGCCACGTTTGTGCGCGCGCGGCTTTTTTTTTTTTTTTGTGGAAACTATGTTTTTGTAATGTGTTAAAGCATAGATTTTCGTCATCACCACACCACCTGCTGTGCCAAGTGGGGACACAACTACTGCCAAAAGCCGGGACACCAATGGTTTCGAGTTCCAATGGACGTGAGGTACGCTCATTTGGTCTTCTCCTCTTGCTTTAGTTTCTGGTTAAATGTTTGCAGCAGAACCTAACTGTCGTAGTGGTAGTGAGTATTAATTGCTTGATTTTGGCAATAGCTGCGATGGTTTCAAGTAACAAAACCAAATCCTATAATTGTTTAGGATTTCCCTTGTTCACTCGCCGCTAGAAATATGCCATTGTCAAATAACTGGCGACTTTTATGTGATATCAAGATCTAGCGCATGCTCACTTCGAAATATGGTAAACTTTTTGCGGTGAGCTATTTAATTGGGATTGTTGTCAGCGATTCACGTGTCTTCGCGAGGAGTGAAAATCAGCCTAAATATTTGTCGATTAACTGAGGATGAGCGATTGAGCGATCCGTACTGGTTGCCCGTTTCGTTTAACAGTGACGCACTCCTAAATTTAAGTAATAATATTAAAAACTAAGACAGGCTCTCGATGAAGACTCAATACCAAAGAGCTGAGCTTCTGTTTTTCTTAACCTTATTGCTTAATTTCCTTTAGTTGCAAGACACCGTCGTCGGTTTTTACATATGCTTACTTATATAATCAAATTCGAAATGATTGTCAATTTAGTGTGAGGCATTTAACTCAAGGAGACGACATAAAGAGACACGAGTATTTAGTGTCCTAGTGTTGAACTTGAAGTACCGTTCTTGAAAGAAGGTGCAGAATATGCTCGCTGTTATCATATGACCATGCAAGTAGGTAAAAGATAATCAAGCAAGTAATTCAACTTTTTTTCTAGGCTCCGCCCCTGTGACTGGACAGCGCAGTACTTGTGAGTATACGCCAAGTAGCTGGAAAAGGATCACGAAGCTACAGAGATTTTATGTAAATTTAGCGAAGTGTTTCTGCAAGGACGCATATTATCACCTTCGTCGCACGTATACCCTTACAGTTTTATCTTGTTCTGTTGTTCATTTCCCTAATTCTTGTGTGCAAAATAGTGAGAAATTTCTTCTGTACTTTCCACTGCCTGTTGAATAAAAATGAGCGCAAAAGAACAAGCATTGCATATTTTTTGTGTATGTGTCACTTTTGATGCTTTGCTAGGTTTCTGCTGCTTTGCTGCTGGTCTCGCGTTTCAATGCTGGCTTGTGTGTGTTTCAACGCACATTAACCAGCATTGAAACGCGGAAACCAGCCGCAAAGCAGCAGAAGCCTAGCAAAACAACACGCCTCCCCAACAAAAAAAAAAAGGCTGCAATATTTATTTTTAGTCTAGGGGGCACAAGCTACCGCCCATCCATCCAATTACAATGGCGCTGTTGTGCGGTTTCGGTTTTGGTTTCGCTGTGCCGCCATGTTGATATTCATACAGCCTCTGGATAGCAAGGGATCCAGATGGCGCTGCGGACTACTCCTCTGATATCACTCCACGGTTCCACAGGTCGGAGGCGCGAGGACCCTTCGCTCTCTGGTGGCTGACAGTTGTCCTGGTTTCGCAGCATGCTACTACCATCGCCGGAGATGAAATCGGTGTGTTGCGATCTTTGACTGCTTTTTAATTAATAGGGAAATCGGCCACGTGTCGTCATGATTTAGAGATTTCTAGGATGCTTAGAGCCAGCAGTGTGAGTTATCGCCAAATTTAAGCGATCTCAGAAACTTCCTCAGGGCACCTATGAGGAGATGCCCACGAAAGCAATATTATTGTCTCTATTCCATTCTCGAAACCAGATGCAAATAGCATGATCAGAAACATCGGCAAAGAAATAACATCGTCTCTTTGGAAAAACCCTCAATACCACTACAGATATCTTTACAATATTGATCCTAAGCTACAGTTTCGGGCTCCACGAGGTTTACCAAGACCAACGGAGACCGTGCTACACCGCTTGCGGCTTAAAGTTGCGTACACCAACAGCTACCTTCACAAAATCGGAAAGGCTCAGTCTCCTGAATGTGCATCGTGCGGCGGCGTCCATAACATCCAACACGTAGTCTGCGAATGCGAGGAGTACAGCCATGAAAGGCAGTCAATGAAGAAACAGCTCAACATCAAAGAGGAAGAACAAATAAGCATCGACATCGTGTTTGGTCCCTGGATGACAGCTTTTGACGGTTATATGGTCACAGAAGCTCTCCTAAAGTTTTTGAAGAATACTCGTTTACAGCATAGGCTGTAGTGTTCTAAAGTGAACTGAAGTGGTAAATGACGCTTGCCATTGAAACACTCACATCTACATTTATTTTTAATTTTTCCCTTGTATCATTTTTTATATTCTCTTATACTTCCTTTATATCAATTTTGTTTTCTTACCTTTCTCTACTCCTTTCTATTTTTTTTTGTTATTCCGTTCATTACACAGTGTAGCAAACCAGCACAAGGCACTGGATGACATACTGTTTTAATAAACGCCTACTTCTCTCTCAATTGCAGTATTCGAGGCAATTACTATCAGAGGTCAGGCCAGATAAAATAATTCGC
The DNA here is from genome assembly GCA_013358835.2 of Ixodes persulcatus. Classification (NCBI taxonomy): domain Eukaryota; kingdom Metazoa; phylum Arthropoda; class Arachnida; order Ixodida; family Ixodidae; genus Ixodes; species Ixodes persulcatus. Next base: position 13,843 of record JABSTQ010004174.1, read on the forward strand.
AAATATTTAAGATTTTATACATATTAATTGATAAATCTTTACGTTTTTCATACGATTGGGCAGAGCTAGCGGCGCGAAAACCGCGCCGCCAGCTCTGCCCACAATGACGCGCAGACAAATGACGTAGGCGTTTTAATCACGTGGTCACTATCTCGGCAGCGTGTCAGTTAAGTATATAGAAATCATGCTTATCAATTAAGGTGTTTTCTCTTGTTAGAACTTTCCAGAGTTGCGTCGGCTTTTTTTTTTTTTTTTTCAGCTTTCTATGTTGGTGTCGGCGCTTTGGAGGGAGCGTTTGCTGGGGCAGAGCGGCCGAGAGGTGGGAGCGGCTCCCCCGCGGTCGTTAAGAAACGTCTCGGGTTTCGGGAGTCTGCTCGGACAGACCCCTGAGACGGCCCGTTCTTGGAGCTGCTCGTGGATGTTAACCGAGTGCGCCTGTGTGTAGAGGGTTTTGCCGCTTAGTGTAAAAAATTCAGTTTTTTGCCCAGTGTAATAATTTAGCTGTTGGCACCAGCCACACTGGGGAAATTGCAGGGGTCGACTCTGGAAGTAATTTGGTTTTGGCGGTTGGAGCGCCAGACTGACAGCTTGCCGACCATTGGACAACAGTGTACCACGTGGGTGTGGTAGAATTTGAAGAGATTGGTCGGTTCCTGAGGGGAAAGGAGGCCCCTACGGGCCTACAAAAGGAGTGCCGAGAGGATTTGGGGGGAGATTTGGACTTTGAATGGAGAGAAATTGGGGACGGGGGTCGAGCCTCTAGACGAGGCAGGATGGCCTCCCAAGTTGGGATTTGTAACTAGTGTAAAGAAATGCACATAGTCCTCTACAAGCAGTGAGTCGACCCGTCACTAAGCGACGTTTGTGCCACCACGCTCCAGACCATCGGAGCGGAACCGGGAGGACCAACAACGTAACTGTGTCCTTATAAGCTGACAGGTTGAGCAGTTTGCGTGCTCCTTGGGTCAGCCGTACGTCGCTATTTCGCCACGTGATCACGCTTCGCACCCCTACCCAAACGCAGGGAGAGCGGGGTCGGGTGATGAAAGGGAGACGGTTGATTGGTCCAGAGAGCACGTACCTTCCACCGCACTGTCGGCTTAGAGCTCAACGGAGTATAGTGGGCACGCAAACAACACGAGTGACTCAAACGACAACGTCATCATTTTAGCGTCATTGCGGGCAGGGTTTGCTGCGCGCCTTTTGCGCGCAATTTTTAAATCGTGCTAAGAAACATGCATATTTATCAGTTAATACCTCAAAAACCATTACAACTTTTCAAATTATTTCAACCGGTCTGGCCTCCAATTGTAATTTACCGTAAATACTGCAATTGAAAAAGTACCCCTAAAACCAATCATTGAAAATTTAATTAACATATTTTAGTTTATCAGTCAACTTACCATATGACGATTATCCCCCGTGTAACATCCGCCGAGCTCGATAAATACATGGCGAAGACGGCGATCGCCTAAATTGCACCCCTTTTTTTCATCTGTTCGAATTAAACTAAAACATCCTGTATGGAGAGGATAGACCCTTATATGAGTAATATATTTGAAAAAAAATACAACCCTATATCTTAGAAACACTACGAGATAATATATCACAAATATAGAAAAAAAATATCAAGGTAGCCAAATGCGTGCGTTTCGAAGAGCTATGTTTTAGACGGAGAGAAAATAGTGCCATATTTCTTTAACGGAACAACATGGTGATACGCTGTAAAATGCTCCACCTAGATTTAAAAAAAAATATATTACATATGTATTTTACAATTGCACATTCAAGTTGCAGAACTTTTTTACCTTGGGACATAGTTGCAGCTCTGTAAATATAAAAAAAAAGACTAGAGTAACAAATTATATCTAGACGATAAACCTTTATGTGAAAAATATATTTAAACAAATTCCGATGCTATAACATAAAAACACTACCAGATAATAAATCACAAATATTAAGTAAAAATGTCAAAGTGTGCCAGGTTTGTGCGTATTTGACGCGCAATATGTAGATTCTAGAATGATACAAATTGATGTGTATATCAGGCTAGACCACTATCTTTATAAAAAAAAAATATAATTTTCTCTTATTTGCGCTTTGTCTATCACGTGCCGTCAAAATCGGAAAAAAAAAATAATAAAACGCAAAAAAGGTGTGCCGCTCTGATAGTCTTCGTTGTTGTTTTTCTTTTCTTTTTTTTATCAAGAAATAAGAAATTATATATACTGTATATATAATTTTTAAGGCGAATTTCGATTATGTTTTTTTTTTTATACATTGGAAAGTAACATATAAAGGTACGAAGAACAACTAAAAATGTCGACTGGACACGCGTGCATGATCTTATCTGAAGAGACCTTACTGTCTTTTTGTTGTTTTGGTTCAGCTAAACTGAAACGGTAGAAAACGCCTCCAAGGTGCTGGGAAAAAACGCGTTCCAAGCCTCAATACTTTGTCAGTCACGAAAACCAAACTTTGAATACATGTTAGTGCCAAATAACCGTGTCTCTTTGTTCACTATAAATTCAACGGGGCTACCGTAACTTGCCAATGTTCATGAGAAAAGAGAACCGCGTTTTTTGGTCCGCTTAAAATAAACTGCACATCGCAGAAATATCAAGTTTCGTGACAATGGGACGCTAGCGGTTAGGATAGATCGGCGAAAATTTGAGAACATGACATTATTTAAATTAAAAGATAATAAATTAAAAGATAATAGAGAAGAACAAAATTTCTCAATTAGGCAACGTCACAAGCGTAATATCGCCAAAACAAGAAATGACATTATGAGTTAGATGCAATTAATGCAAAGGTGCAAGCGAGCTGGACAAGAATGGCAATACTAATCCCTGAAGAAGAAAAACAAGAGGGACAAAGGACAAACACAAATCTCAAAAAAAAAAAGCTATTGGTGACTGGTGCACGCAACAGTCACCTATAGCTGTCTTTGGAGATTTGTGATTGTCCTTTTTCCCCCTTGTTCCCTTCTTCAGGGATTAGTGTTGACATCATGAGCGACCTTAAAAACCATTTTAGTGAACAAAGCTTGTCAGGAAAAAAGGGTATATTATCTTTCGTGATTAGAAATGTTTTTTTGTTTTTTTTTACCTATATAAATGCCACACGCGTCTACAATCTCGGGTTTTGTTTTTACAATACTAATTTCACCAGAATATAAAGAAAGTCATTGATGCTAAATATAAATATTCATCAATAAATTTCGACAGTTGTCAATTCTAGGGATTGGGGGGCTAAATAAACATTTCATGAAAAGAATTACGACAAACTACTTCCAGCAAAAGAAAATGGCTGCCGCCTGATTGCATCTGATGATATGCCTCGTACAAAACACTGCTCTAATACCTCAGCCGCACGGTAAAATGTAAGGTGATTTCCATGGAAGTTCATTTTATCGGCCAATCGACGCATGCCACTCGAGGCGCAGCGTGGTGTACGCGCAACGAATCACCTTCGCAAGCTGATTCGGCACTCACTTAATAGGGATGGTTTAGCAAACCGTTACCACGTTCCGCGTACCGCACTGCTGGAGCCTTTGAAGCATGCTTTTAAGCGCGCGCCCCGCGGTCACGGTATCCCTCCGGGCGCGCGCTTAAAAGCATGCTTCAAAGGCTCCAGTAGTGCGCTTCGCGGAACACGGCAACGGTTCGCTGAAAGTCCCTATTATCGTTCGATGGAAAACACATTAAAGTTTACAGTGCGGTACCGGCCGCCCTCGATCGTGCAGCGCGCGCTCCTAATTAGTCTGCTTCGCGGGCATGCTCCGCCATTTTTGGTAAGCGCATTCCGTCATGCTCCATCATGGCCGGTGCGTATATAGTAAACATGTATAATTCATTGGGCTCTTAAGCCTTAGCGTCCAACTGCGTCCCATGAAATAGTGCATCCTAAAATACAACAACCCGGGAGGCATGCCGTCAGCTCCCGTTCTGCAGTGCTGACATCGACGAGTAGATAAATGAAACCGAGAAAACGGGTTATTGAGGCGTATTTTGAGTGAGGCTGCCGCTGACCCACACAAAGCGGGTACCACAAAAAAAAAAAAAAAAAACTGACGAAAAAACGAAAGTCGAAATTGACGTCTTTTTGGCCCGCCTTGAAATACAGTCTCTTACAAAAACAAAAAAAAAAAAAAAACTTACTTTTGGTTTTATTATGTCAAATTGTACCTTGAAGGCCCGCAATGTCGCGTCACCGTGCTTTTGTGTCAACGGCAAATGAGGCAACGTAACTCCATAAAAACCCATGAGGTCGCAAGAGTCACTGAGTAATCCTGCACTGAAACTCCCGAGTTTCTTCTCAGAACCGCCGCACGTCGAGGGCTTCACAGTGGACACCGTCTATACTCCGTGTCGCTAGTTGTGTGCAGTGCATGCGAAGGCAACGCCAGAGGAAGAGAGCGATCACAAGGAAGGCGGGACGGGAGAGGAGGGCGATGGAGGGCGAGGAGGGAAAGGGAGAGCACTAGGAACGTTAGAGAAAAGAGAAAGTTTCTCTCCTCCTCCTCAGCCTTCCTAGTGGTTACGCTTTCTCCCCATGTTTGGCGTTGCCTTCGCCTGTACTGCACGCAGCTAGTGACACGGAGTATAGGATCGAATCGAATCGGTGTGGAGTGTGCTAGCAGGGCTCGCTCACCGTCGAGCTTAAAGGAGGGGTGCAACGATTTTAAGATTAAAATAATTTGCATCTCGTCATTTTTATGTTGTCTATCGTCTCTCGGAGGATAGAGAAAACATCTCCTTTATTAAAAATGTCGCGATTCCGCTGCATAATCGCAAAGCAAAAGTCGAGCCTCCCCCTCCCCCCTCCCCCCTCCCCTCCAGCCGCGAGTGGCAGCCGAAGGAACTGCGGTGAGAAGATTAGGTGACCTCGCTCGGCTCTAAGCTGCAGCATAACGCCCTCTAATGTCAGCAGAGTGAGGGAGAGGAAGCGTCTTTTTAGAGAGCACACGGGAAGCTACACTGCACCCCGAATTACGTCAGTAGGAGTGCGGCCAGGTGTGACCCTGAAGACTGGGAGTGAATTGAGGGGTGCCAGAAATGCCAAGATTTATCTTTTTTTTTTTCTTTACACAACTAAGAGACGCAAGCGAAATCGGTTTTCTGTTTTTTACTTGAGAAGTGTCAAAGGGCAACTTCCACAAATTTTTGACCAAAGTCCGGAAATCGTTGCATCAGCCCCGTTAAAGACTTTAATTCGCCTTCCGTGGAATAGAATGATAGATTATTAAGATAGTAAGCCCTAACGAAAACAAAACGCGCCCCTTACTCTCCGTCCGGCCAGAATTTGGCAACCCTTCAGCACTTTCGAAACGTGTTACGTGTGAGTTTTGCTTTTCGTCTTCATGGGTTGAAATGGCCTACATCGGCCATTTAAAATTGTGGTGGAAGCTACGCGCTTAACGGACCAATCAGCCGCCCCCCTTTCATCACCTGACCTCATTCTCTGCGCGTGAGTATGCCCGAGAGAGCGTGATCACGTGGCAAAAATGTGGCTGGCCCACGGAGCACGTAGCTTCCACAGCACTGTCAGCTTCGGGGTAAACGGGGTGGGGAAAGCAACTTTTGTCTGAATTTCGAGCGACGGCTAATCTTCTAGGGGGAGAATGGATGTGTCCGGATTAGACAGACGAGAGTCCGAGCAAGAGGGGACTCCCCCTTTCCGTCTTCTTGAACTGTTTGGTAGAATGCGCGATTTATGAGTTGAGGAGGAAAGCTAAACAGGAAAAAGTTGGAAAAGCGTTTCATGACTCCTTTAACCTATCTATCCGCATCGGATGCCACAATGGTGAGCGGAACACTAGAGGTCAGCACTGGAGGATGGAGGTATGGTTGTCCCATCCTCGAAATGTGATGTTCAGCTTGCCCTAATTAACACATAGTATCCGTAGAGCTCGCCCAGCAACTTAAAACCAGCAAATTTAGGGTCGTATTAGTTTTACCTTAGCCGAACGCACACCTTGTTTCTCAGATCTTAAAAAGGAATGGTTGGCAAAGTACGCTTCGGTATGAATTGCACGGTTACCTATCTGTCCTCATACACATTTCATGTCGCCACTGTAACTGGCATCAACTTTATATATTTAAAGCTTTTGAATCTAGACTTCCAACATTTATGGCATTGACGCTTTCGCTACCATTCGAAAGTGTGGCAGATCGTCACACGGTTCATCCTTACCATACAGGTGCACGTATGCGGCGTTCTTCAGCGGAGCCAGGCTTTCCTGGCTCAGGGTGGTGATGTTGTTTTCGCCAACGTTGAAAAAGCCGAGGACTGGGAAGCCCTGGCCGATATCTTGTGGAAGAAACGTCAAAGCGTTCCACCTGGGAAAAAAAAAAAAAGCAAAAGACGACCACTTTTGTCACATAGTTTCGACATTCAATATTTTGGTATGCCGCCACGATCGAAACTTCCTACCCATTACCTCTCAATGTTTCTCTTTGCCTCCCCTCTGCCCGTGCGAGTCTTTTCTCTTTTATGTGTGGATAGCATTTACGCGAGGAAATGTTTTGTTTTCGCGTGTATTCACTGAAGCAACCATATTTATTTACTATAAATGGTTTCTTTTTATGTGAGGCAATAAGTCACATGCTTGTCTAATCAAGCCTCTTTTGCTGCCTATGTGCAACCATGCGAACTCTAGTTGCGGTCACGGTAGTTTTCTGTCAGTCCCCACCCCGGACAGTTTCGATCTGGATGAGCATCGTACCGGCGTGCGTTCAGTGCCCGATGCACGTTAAAGGCCCTAGATTGGCTGTCGTACAGCACTTGCCTAATTGTTCACCTAAAGCGGAGACATGAAACACACCTTGAGTGAAACTAACATCCCGCTCTTAGTTTTACTCGAGAATATCCCCGAGTATACAGACAGAAAGTGTTCCAAAAATCATCTTTGGCGTATCGGGACGCACAAAGGAGCACACCAATCAAAGAACAACGAGCATATTACCCGCCAAGTGTGCACCTCATTGGTTGAGATCGGAAGAGAATCTCAAGCAAGTGGGCGCGTCCGGAGGGTAAAGAAATGCATCGGGTGCGCAAAAAGGGCTTCTGGTCTAAACGTCTATCGATACAAAATGTCCATTGGGTCAAAATGTCCAACAGTTCACGGGATACGCGTGTCGAAATGTTCATCGAGACGAAATGTCCAATCAGGTCGAAATATCCACCCAGTCAAAACGTCCATCTAGATGAAAATGTCCAATGGGGTCAAAATGTCTACCGAGTCAAAACGTCCATCGCGTCGAAGTGTCCACGAAATCAAAATGTCCCTCGGGTACTTTTTTTTTATTTGCAAGTTCTGGAAAATCGCTAAAATATGTTCCTAAGCAGGGTTGAACTCGGAACCCAGAAAACAAAAGTGACTGAGAACTCCGAAACCACAAAGTGTGCGAAAAAGAAAGTGGTCTTTGAAACTTTATTTTTTCACATACACGTTCCATGCCACCGTTCTCTCGCTGTTTGACCAGTTGACCCAGTGACAAAGTGTCCAATAACGAATTCAACTATGTGGCCAATAGTCCTGCTACAAGTTGCGCTTTTACGAATTGTCTTTCAACGAACGCCCCGCCTCCTCCGCTCCGCCAAGTACTCAGGAGGTTCAGGTTAAGGTTTATTGTACTCTGTTGTGTCCGGAGACATTGTGGTGCCGTGAAGTGTAAAGTTGCTTGAGGCAACAATGGTCTATTTGTTATAAAGCTCTGTTTTAAAAATTTCTGCTACAAACCTCATCATCCGCAGCTCGTTCACTTTCAGCCGAAGCAAGCGCATTGATGTTCCAAATTTCAAAATTAGTACAGGGGCGAGAAACGTTTTGCCCGTCTTTTGGAACCAGAAAAGTATTCTCGAGTTCATTTTTTTTTAATCTTTGTCTTCACTTCTTCACATTATCTTAACTACCTATCAAATCTTAGTTATCGCGTATCATATTTTAGTCATATTAAACCAATGGTACTCCAAATACAAATGCTGTTGGGAGCGGATAAAAGCCTTTTTTTCTGAGCGCTAACGTAATTAATATTTGCCAGAACGTAACTGCAGCAGTTCGATACCGGAGTTGAGATTTTCAAAAGAAAGCGCTATATCTTCAAAGGACCATAAAATGAATTTTCGGTTGGCATAAATTAGGATCTTTACTAATCGGATATCCTTTAGTGCGCCAAAATAAAACTTGTACATGAGCATATAAAGCCTAAAGCCTGGTTTTCGGTACGAAAATGTTAAAATATAGCGGACTATTTCGTGCCTCCTATACTTCAAGATCTTTCCGCCTTTTCACAATGATGCATCCGCAGTGACGAAGCACGTCATCCGAACCCAGCTCATGCATTGGACACGAGCCTTGCGTCACTCGGACCTTTGCGCTCGTCAACAATCCGTCCGTTGACAAATATTTGAATTCGCGTTCCTGGCCAATGAGTGCCGTGCTTAGAAAGCAGAGTGGAAGCTTAAAGCCATCGCCTCCGGGGCCCAAGCACGTCACGAGTCACGATCACGTGATTTTTCGTTTCGCTTTTGAGTTGAGGAAGTGAGCTAAGAAGGAGAAAGTTTTAAAATCATTTCATGGTTCCTTCAGTCTCGGAACTAACGGCCAACAGAGACGTGTGCATACTGTGAATTAGATTTCTGAGAGCACTAAATCTGCCGCATTTCTAGAACAAATTTTCGAAATTTAGAATGGTATACTCCGAATTCATTAGCGTGGGGTGAGTGATTCGTGGGACCAGATGTTCGTGATCGTTTTTAAAATGCTAAATTTGTGAAACTGAAATCACTTAATGCGCCATTCATTTTTTTTTTAATCGCTCACACTTTTTACAACTTTTAGCACTTTTTTTCTGAACATTCGACATCTTGTTCCCACCACTGGGCACGTTCAGGTGGAGGTTGAGCTGGCCGTAGCGTTTGTGTTCTTTTTCAAAGAGAAATAGCTGTTCTCTCGAAAACATCCGGCACGGGAAAATATGGCTTGTCACAGGATTAAAAAGCCTCTCAGATTTGAGCAAGTGCTCAGATTATGACCGTTTGTGCAAGGTCGCGTGTGTATCTATACTACATATGTATACAAGAAGGTATCAGCACCAGTGTTAATATATGAGTCGACGAGGTAAACTGTCTAACGGGTCAACTTGTTCATCAAGGCGAAATGTCCATGGAGTCAAAATGTACATCCAGGTCAAAACGTTCACCGAGACGAAATTTTCATCTAGGTCGAAATATTAATAGAGACGCAATGTCCATCCACTCAAAATGTACAACCAGGTCAAAACGTTCACCGAGACGAAATGTCCATAGAGCCAAAACGTCCAATATTGGACATTTTGACTCGATGGACATTTTGTCTCGATGGACATTTTGACCTGGAATCCGGGAAAAGCAGACGAACTTGCAAGCCGTATTGGTTCCCGTTCTGTGTTTTGTTCTGCTTGGTTCTTAGTTGTTCGGATATTTCCGCCGAGTGCGTTAATCACGCCTGCGTCACTGCGACGGCAACGACCTGCCTGCACCGCTGCCGCACACGCACGCTTGTGGGACGCGCAGCACGATCTGCCGCTTTGCCACCGTCAGCTGTTTCCACGTGCCTTCCAAAAACTGGAAGCATGTTGACGGCATTGTCTTTCTGTGATATAACAGGAACATTTCTAACAAACCCCAAGCCTTATTCTCGTTATTCCGAAAGGAGGTTCTTAGGGCAGAGTGGAACACAGAAAAGCAACACGACGCCCCCGAACGACTTTGGTCTGCCCCTTGTGCATTTCTCGTGTTTGTTTTCCATCGACTTCTATACTTCGTCTCAGCCTACGATGGACTAAAGGCAGAAGCTATGGACCGCCAGATCCAATCACGAGCCACTTAGAAGTTGCGTGGTATTTCGCTTCGATGCTCGTATCGGTGCCCGCGTCTCGAATCACCAATGGGGAGGGGCGGACGGTGGTTCGGATTGAATAGCACTGAGTGGCTCAACAATTTTACATTGCAAAGAAAGCTACGACATACAGGCTCTTTGCAGTGTCGAAGCTATGAAAATGATGCAGCACTTTTGGATTCGGAGGATCATTCGTCCACACCTAACCAATGCTAAGCTTGTCATATTTTAGCGTGGAACGTGATTGGACCTCGCGGCCGGTGGCTTTGGCCTTTCGTCCATCGTAAGATGAGACGAAGTATACCAATGACGGCGCGCTCTTGACTGCATCGTCATCGCGTATTCCCTGCGCCTTCTCTTTGTTGACCTCTGATTGGCGTGCTCTGCCTTGGGTTCTAAGGCGCCGAAGGCGCATTTTGGAACACTTGCTCGCCGTATCTTTTCGTCTCAACTCAGACACACTTTTGAGGTCCAATCCTTAATTTTGACCAAAATATTATCTTTCCTAGGAGCATTCTTGAAAAGTAAACATTTCGGCAGAATAAAAGAAGCCGCAGGTACTCTTGAAATAAAAGACAGCGCAAGCGGCAAGCTTGACGAATCTTTTTTTTTTTTTTTTTTCGTGTAGTTGACCATTGAAATGGTCGAGGCGAAAACTCACATTTTTCCCACAGGTCAGGGATTGCATGTTAGACTACTCGCTATCTTTTTTTTTTTTTTTTCATAATGATGCATTTTGTTGTGACACTCTCAAAGTAGATTTTATTATAAAAATATTTTGAAATAGTTTTTTAAAGAAATGTTTAACTGTGCTCCCTCGATCATTTTCAGTAAAGTTTGGCGAGTTTAGGATATTTTAATTACCGTGACATCGCAGGAAAGTTCAAATTTAACTCTTTTCAATTAATACAGATTTAACATTTTATTTACATAATAAACTCTTTGACATTCACTTGAACGAACGAACGTTTCGGAAATCGAGCATATCCAAAATATATTTTCTGAAAAACTTAATTTTTTATTTGATCTTTTTTTATTATTAGCAAGTTACAATATTGGTTTATTGAAAAATACACGTTCATTATATAGTATGTTGTTAATTTGACCGCGATTAAAGCTTGAACCTTGTCAGATGTACGTTGTAAAAAGGAAAGCTTTGTTGGGGAATAAAACACTTCTTATTCCGCATTACGCACAACTCCACTCTCGTTTAAAGTGACGTGTTAGTTAAACTATCAATATGATGTAATTAAGTATACTACGCTTCAATGCTGGCTAGAAGAGCACCATTGTCAGGACGTAGTCACAACGAACAGCTGACAAGATTCAAGATATAATTGAGGTCATACAAGCAAAATAACAAGTTTTCTGTTTTTATTTGTTGACAAATTACAATCATACATTGCTACCAATAAGACTCAAAGCCGATGAAAACTTTTTCCATTTTAGAAATTGGCTTTAATTTGCTTTTTTTAATTTCTTTATTCGTGTAGTTATATAACCTTTTATTTGTAACATGTCATATTGAAATTGCATTCAATAAAAAGGGAAAAGCTTTAAGTTACCGATGATATCAAAGTAATTAAAATATTTCAAATAGGTCACACTTGAAAAGTTGCCAGACTATACCGAAAATCATCGAAGGAACATAGTACGACCATTCTGCAAAAACTACTTAAAAAGATTACAATCTTTTTTTATTCATAAATCGTAAGAAATCTATTTTAAGAATGTCACAGAAAAGTCCTAGTGCAGTGTTTTGAGAAGTTACGAAGTAGCGAGTGGTCAGACATGCAATTCCGACAAGTGGACGAAAACACGTTCTGACCCTTTAATTATGCTGTGGCAAAGTTTGTAGTTTTGTAATGTGATTTATTGAAGATATTATAATGAATTTGACATCTTCGGAAATGTCAATTTTAGCTTTTTTTATTGAATACAAATTCATTATAGATGTTTAAAATAAAATATGTTACATACATTTGAAGGAACTAATGATTTTTTGGGGGGATCGGTGGCCGAGTGGGCTAGCGCACACCAGCTCGGAGCACGTGGAGCGAAAGCTCGCGCTGCAGAACCCAGGGATCCTGGGTTCAATCCCCACCCCTGCCCGTTTCGATCTGGATGAGCATCGTACCGGCGTGCGGTCGTGTGTCACTACTGCGTGGTGCACGTTAAAGACCCCAGGCTAGCGGTTGTACTGCACTGGCTAAATTGCTCATCTACAGCGAGTGACTCGTCGCAACATTAAAAATGGCTGACCAACGACTCGCTGTATAAATATCCACACAACCCCAATTATTATAACTAATGATTTAAAAAATTCAGTAAATTCAAAACTGATTAAAAATTTTTTTTATATTTTTTTGTAGTTTTATTGGAAACGAAATAGAATTGTGGGTTTCTTAGCAAATATAAACAAAAACAGTATTGTGTTTTGTTTGTACCTCCGCAGTTCAAGCTTGAATCTTGTCATTTGTTCCTTGTAAAGGCGTCCTCGCTTGGTGGTATTCTGGTCAATCTGGTGACGTGGTTTAGATAATTACCTAGTAATTATACTTTAATTAACTCGTAACCTTAAAAAAGTGAAACTGTAAGTGATGCGTATTAGAAAGTATTTACTACGCAACAAAGCTTGCCATTTTCCAACGCACATCGGACAAGGTGAAAGCTTTAATTGCGCTCATATATACAATTATTCCTATTTATCATATTTATATTTTACTAAACCACTATTATACCTTGCGACTAATAAAATTGAAGCAAATAAAAATATGATAATGCAGTGAGTGCGCAGGCAAGCTGGTGGATGTTAACCACTCCTTCCACTTTGAAACTTTCCTTTTTTCCTGCCTCAGTCTCGGGCTAAAAACAAAATAGATAAATAAAAATATGTTTTAGGGAAATCGATTTTCAATTTGCTAGATTTCCGAAACGTTCGCTCATTCAAATGTATGTAACGACTTTATTTGGTATAGACAATATTCAATTTGTATTCGTTGAAAATAGCCAGATTTGAGCTTTTTGGTGATATCAAGGTCTTTCAAATATTTCAAAAAGGTCACAGTAACGACGTGCCAAACTTTGCTAAAAATCATCAAAGTTCGACTATTTTTTAATTTTTATTGTTAAAAAATAAACGATTTTATTCAATTCCTCAAACCTAAGAAAATCCATTTTGAAAATATCACAAAAGTGTGTTAGTTCTGTATTTTAAAAATGAGAAAATAGCGAGCGGTCAAAGATGCGATAGTCGACCGGTGGGAGAAACGTCAGTGTTCGCCTCGGCCATTTCAATGGTCAATAACGCGGGAAAAAAATTCACCAAGCTTGCCGTTTCCGCTGTCTTTCATTTCAAGAATGCTCCCAGAACATAATTTTCTTTCGGTAAAAATTAAAGTTTGGACCCCAAAACCGTGCCTTAAATGAGATGAAAACACCAATAGAGATGAAGGCGAGAGGACACAGGGATTACAGTCGTCGTCTTCTTTCCTTGTTCGTGCTCCCTGGCTCTTCGTTATTATTATTATAATTCAATGTAGATTATTCCCCCGCCCATCCAAATAATAAGGATAAAATAAACAAAAATCATTAAATTTCATAAATTGTACAATATATTATATTAAAGTGCCACAAAGCTACGCGCTCTAGTAATTGTGTGAATAGAAAATATGCAAAAAGACTATTGCACTAAATGTTAGCTAACGCAGAGTTCCTTAGATAGAAATATTTCAATGCTACAGTCGCGTGAGCCTGCTCCATGCTGGTGTGGAGCGGTCCGCTGCCGAACAGCTGTGAACGAACATCTGGGGGGCTATGTTGCGCTTTTTGGACTCCCAGGAGACTAGGGAGAGGGAAGTGACGTCAACAACGCAGCAAATGCAGATTGGATGTTGATTTTGTTTTCTTCTGTCAACATCCAATCTGCGTTTCTCTAGTCGTTGACGTCACTTCCCTCTTCCAAGTCTCCTGGGAGTCCAAAAAGCGCAACATAGCCCCCCAGCTTTTTAGTTCCTTCCGACTTCAAGATTCTGTAGTTGACCGGGCGCCGTCCCAAGACAAAAGTAATGGGCCTGTTCATACATTTCATATTTTGCACCTAGCAGCTGGCGCACACATCACGCTTGGTTGGGCCGGATTGAATAAGTAAATGAACACATACTCAGCCCTTTGAATCTTGCGGCGATTTGCACCATCGACTGGCTCCGAGGGAGCAAGCCAAAAGCTATACGTGCCAGCAGTCTCTTTTTTATTTCACCTTAAATTTTAATAAGAACAGAATATCATCTATGCGGAAGTGCAATTTTGGCGACCGAAGCGACGCAATCGAGAAAGAACTGTCGGCACGTCGGTTGGTAATAACACCGTATGACTGCATAGTAATTGTATCTGAGTTGCCCCTAAAGCTATCTACTAGTATCTACCAGGACCAGCCTTCTATTCTACGAAGACTGCAAAACCCGTAATAACGTAGAACCTCATTAAAAAAAAAGTGAAAGCCGTCCTCCTCCTCCTCCTCCTCCCATCATTCTTCAATCTCCTCCGGGGGGGTCACTTGACCAAGGGGGGTCACGTGACCTGAGGGGTCACGTGACCCCCCCCCCCCCCGAGGTCACGTGACCCGGGGGGGGGGGCTCGCGCGGTGCATTATGGGACATTTCCCATAATGCACCGCGCGGTTACGCCGACGCCGACGGCGACGCGACGCCGCTCAAGCCGGGAACGGGCGCCTAAGAGCTGCGCTCTAAAAAGAAAATCATAGCAACACATAAGACGTGAGGGGGGGGGGGGGGGGGTAGGCAGAAAATGTAACGCATCTTTCCACAAAGCTTCCGCCACTTTCGTCCACCAAACGTAATTCGAGCCTTCTCAGCTGTTTAATGGAAACGAGCGCATGCGGAAAACATTTCTCGGAAAATGTCTTATTTTTTAAACATATAGTAGCCGAGGGAACACGACAAACGGAACTGCAAATCGAGTATCATCCCGACACCTGATCGTGGCTCGTGCGGTCGACACACCGGATGAATGAGATCCTTCTCCTTTTGTCCTAAACATTTTTCTGAAAGTTACGAAAATTGAATTCGACCGTAATGAACTTTTAGCGGCGCAGATATGAGGGCACGTACAACACACATTGGGGCCTAGAACGGAGTAAAAAGTTAGTTTGTCCCAAAATGGTTTCTGACGCCTTCGCTTGTAGATGGAAAATGTGGCCAGTGTTGTGCGAGTGCTAACTTGGGGTCCTTCGCGTGTATTACGGAGTACACTTTAAGAAAGTATGTTCCTGCAGAACACGCAGGCAGAAAATCAGGGCGAATCATAGAAGGATCCCAGCCAATGGTGAAGCTCGCTACGATATGAAAAGATGCGATGTGTGCAGAGACAACGTTTCACTAGCTGATTCTTCCTGCATGCATCGCAATTTTCATATCCAATCGTGTGCTGAATTTCGACATTAACACATTTCTTCGCCGTGATTGGCTGTCGACTTGTTCTGCAGGGAGATGAACTCAAACGTTTTTGTAGTGTGATTACACGACCGCATACCTGTCCAATGCTGGACACGAGATGAAAACAAGTGGGTGGAATTCCAACCCAGGAAGATGGTGGGAAAGTAATCCAGTTTTTCAATGGTAACGCTTTCTGTGTTTTGTGGAGTCATTTGTTAAAAGTAGCCTAAAAGGCAGTTTGACAGGATAAAATTAACTGTGAAACTAAGGAAGTATTTTAGTGCGGCCAAATTGAAGACCGGCATTTTTTTAACACAAAATCGGCATTAACTACTGAGATCATCAGGAAGCTGAATAGTGTTTGTTTACAGTATCATTTTGAAACCCATACACTGCTCCTCACACGTGCATCAGAGCAGGCTTCGGAGTGGTAGGGCACAGCCCCGATTGCAATATAATTCTAAAATAACGCGATCTTTTAAAACTATCTACTGGCGTACTGGACATAGCGCAAGAAAGGCGCCGACAAGCAATCTTATGTCAGGTGTCTTCTCACTAGCAGAACCGGCCACATTGTCACCTTCCCAGTAGAAATTTTGACTACTTCTGAGTATTTACTCGAAGTACTTACTCAAGGTCCAGGAAATGCAGCTTCAGAGCAGGCAGCGGCAGCATCGATCTCAAAAATTTTTTTAGGTTGGATTTCTGCACGACAACGCGTTCGAGATTCTTCAACGAGGACATCCAGTTCTCGTCGATGTAGCCGATGGTCGAATTGTAGATATAGACCCGAGTCATAGTCTGCGGAAGGTCGTTGAAATCGCGAGTGAGCTCGAGGTGCTTCATGTTCCAGAACTCGAGCTTTTCAAGCTTCCTGAGCCGGCTGAGCATCGTCCACGAGTCCGGCAGCGTGCTGCCCTCCCTGAAGACGATGATCTCGAGCGAGTCCTCGATCCCCAGGAACGGGTTGGGCCCGGTCTCGAACTGGGCGAAGCTGTGCACCCGCGCGTTCCGCAGCTCAATGACGCTCACGTTGCCGTCCGCGAAGGTGCCGGCTGGGTAGTAGTCCAGCTGGCTGTCCTCCAAGATGAACCACAGGTTGGGATACTTGAGGGCACGCTGCACGTAGTGGTAGAAGTCGCCCACTTTGTTCAAGTTGGCGCACGTGTAGAATTTGTATCTGTCGCAGTCTTCGCTACAGGCAGACAGGTAATCCCTGTCCTGACACGAAGGTGCGGAGGCCGCCTCATGAAACAGCGTAGTTAGGATTGCTAACACCACAGTAGAGACCGCTGTTTCCCTGACCGGCATCGTCGCACCTTGCCTTGGACCAACGCGGAACGAAGGCGAATGAGCGTTTTGGTGATGATAGCAACGCCAACCGGTTCCGCTCAAGGGCACACGCGCTCTGGACAACAACACCTCTCGGAGATGTCCGCTCCTGTTCAAAGACGGGAGAGTGCAATTAACGCTCTGCTCATTTACGTGGAAGGTTGTTGAGCTCGAATAAGACACCTTGAATAGTTCACGGCCTTGCACCGCCGAGACGACAGCAATATTTGCCAGTACATTGGATACAAATAAATGTTCGTGGTAAAAACTTGCCAAATAAAAAGGAATAATGAACACAAAACACGCTGAGCTAGGCGAATGAATTACTTTACTTCCGAAATCGTAAATTTGTTTTGTTAAATGATTGTAATCCAGCTTTTACTCTCTTTTATGCACGCGTAGTTCACGATGTTGGAATCAATAAGTAATTAGTTCGGTGGATGCAAACAATACTTCAGAAACCGCGCGAACATAAGGTGAAAGTAAAAATTAAAACGGCTTGACTTATCAAAATTAACAGTTTAATTAAATGTTTCGCTTCCTTTGCGGGAGGCACCGTTAGTACAGTAAAGAGCCATGAGTTGCACCTCCTATTGCTCGTACACTTACATTGCTTTTCTGTACGGACCATGCCTGCCACCTGGGAGGCGAAATGTTTCATTAAACTCTATTTTGTTTAGTAACGCAGTTTTTATTATAACTTCTATCAATTCATTCGGTTCAATACGGGATGCATATTTCAAAATAAAAAAGGTGTTCCAGACGTTTTAATTCTTGTGGGTAGCAAAAGTATCTCCTCGTGATAAAAACGTGCTGATTTAATACCGTTTGATGCACACTTGTTTTGTCATTTGTTCCTCATAAATTGTTGTGTTCTTACACATAACTCGCTTAAGTTCGAAATAAACTGTGTGAACTCTGCGGAACCTTATCACACATGCTTATTATGACACGGGTTTAAAGGTTCACTAACACGTGTTAGTGCACTCCTAAAACACCGTTCCAACACTGTCTTCCAACTCCTTATCAACAAATTTTAACAACGGTCATGGCCGCAGAGTTTCGACGCAACGCAACTCGACTACGTCAACTGGAGCGCATCTCGGCTTTTGTGATAGCCATAAATGACGAGGTCGATTTGGGCGCCGAGGTCCGATTTGGGAATCCAGATGGGAATCCAGTATGATCACAATAGTATGAATAGTTTCGTATCTGCAGCGCGCGAGCGAAAGAGTCCTGGAAGGTGGCCAATTAACCGCCAGTCTTCGGTTATTCGGTGGCCGTACCTGGTAAACCAGATCGGACAACAAATGTCGGGCGGCCGTACAAAAACAACGTTGGATCAGGTAAACCTGCGCAAAGAGTTATGAACTCCACATCGAATGTGCCCTTTTCTCGTTTCAGGGGCTCTATCTTAACTCGTGAAAGTTGCAGAACGTGAACCACTGTTTCGTACGAGAGGCATGTGAATGGGTCATTGAACAGAGTGATTAACAACTTGGAGCGAAAGCAGCTTAGAAAAATGCGCTGAGAATTTGGACGAGACACTTTAGGATAGGGGCAGTTAACTTGTAGCCTGACCTACATTGAGCGACTTGTTTTGGTCCCTCTTTGCTTGCGTTGACATCCATGAAATTTTGATAAAAAGGTAGCGAAACATAACACAAGAACTACCAGATCTGGATTCTTTTTTGTAGTTAAATTAAGTCAAATAGTACAGCTAAAACCCATAGCACGACCTAGTCTTCCGTCATTGCTTCATCGCAGTCGCTTCACGTCGTCAAGACAAACAACCTTAAACATTGTTGGTGCTACGTTGTCAAGGCCAGCGTAGTTTCTGGAGCACTGTCAAAGATACTTGCGCGAACGCACACGTCCTCGTGCAGCAGTATGGGAAAGGAGCGCGCCGGCGGCGTCACCTCTGTCGCCTATTGTTCGTAGAGAGCCTAGATTGTAGAGAGGGTCCAACTGAAACCATGGGGAGCGTTTGCAGTTTAATGGCGGACGCCTTCATCGGAGATTGCTCGTAATTGCTCATGCGCGGTGTTATCGCGTGGCTATGAGGAAAGCTAGCGGTAAGGAGGAGACGCTCGCGCACGAACAACGCGTTCGTCACCTCGAGCTCGTATTGCAAACGCCGGCCATAAACCACATCGAGCAGTCAGGAAACTCTCTGTAACAGAGTCTTTCTGATTGTTCGCTGCCACCTAGTGGTTGCCGCCACGTCTCGTCGGGAAGCAAATGTGGCGAATTGCGCGGGACTAATGCGCACGTCATTAATACGACGGGATTTAATGTTCTCACAAATTCCGCAAGCTTTTTCTGTTGAGCAAAACTTGAGCGAACGTAATCTGAGTGCTGCGGCTAAAAGGAACCCACCAATGAAAATTATCTATTTGCCGCTAGAGGCGCCCTGGTCAGGGCTTGCGTTATGTCCGCTCCTTTCCTATGTGGCTACAGCACTGTAAAAACTGAGCTATCCTTGACAATGTAGCACAAAATCCTGACTAATTTCCTAAAATAACTTCGTTGCCTCCCTTCTGTCAGTTGCTGCTTTTCGCCTAGAATAGCCAGCTTTCGCATTACCCCTTATTTTTTCTTTTCTCCTCTGACTATATAAAATGCAATTCCTGTAGAGACATATTCATTGACGTTTCTTGCTGTAATATACCAAATTGTTTTCAGGTTTTGTGCGAAAGCTGATTTGGTCGCCTGGTATGGGCCAGAGATCTTTGTGCCTGTGCCGAGAGTGCTTCTTCGATTGATAACATATGTTCACCCACTTAAAGGGGGGATCGGTGGCAGGAGAAAGAAGAAGACGCCGTTTCGAACGGTCGTGCTTTCATGTTCTCCGTTGAAAATCAACAGTCGGCCTCAGGCCGAGGAAACCCTTCTACCTCTACTTCTCATACTGGTAACGAAAATCACAAGATGTAATCGGAGAACACTGCAGCGGCACCCGTGGCCCCAAGAGACGTTCTTATTCCGGCAACCGGCCAAGATGAGTATAAGATTATACTTCCACGTTTTCCACCTGGAGCCTTGTGCGTAAACTCGGTCTTCCTCCAGGCTGACCTCACGGGTCGGCCCTACCGTGCAGTTGACTTTCGCGATGGACTTAGAGGAGTAGTCGATCTGAACCAAGTGGTGTCTCTCGGACAGTTTCAGATGAGCCATGTGTGGATGGCGACGCTGGCTAGTCCAGACGCCACAGAAAAGTTGATAACCGCGAAAGAACTCAGCGTGAAAGGGAAAAAGTGTTTAATCATCGACCCGAACTCAAAGGATGTGAAGCTCAAGCTACTCTGGCTACCGTCATACTTGGAAGATAAACAGGTCGTCGAAGCCTTGGCACCGTTCGGCACGGTTCGAAACATGGCGCGAGAAAAGTGGCGCGTGCCAGGAATGGAGAACATAGAGACGCTGAATAGGGAGGTCTGCCTAGCACTGCACGACACCGTGACGTCGGAAGACATCCCTCACCTACTGAAGGTTTTCGGCATACAATCCCTTCTGGTGATGTCAGGACGACCACCCTTGTGTCTACGATGCAAGAAGGCCGGTCATATTCGACGACAGTGCCGTACGCCGAAATGCGCACGTTGTAATCGATTTGGGCATTAAAGTGACGAGTGCTTTTCAAGTTATGCAACCGTAGTACGAGGTTCTGGCAACGACCCTGACGCTAACCCGGAACTTTTGATGGACATCTCCGAGGTCGTGGATGCTAGCGGAGAAGTTCTCTCCACTGAAGCGCAGCCCAGAGAGGCACTGCCTCAGAGTTCCGGCGAGAGCGAAACGCAAGGTGAAAAAGAAGCTTCGGAGATACTCCAAGACACAACATCGACAGAAGCCGTTCAAGAAGCTTCCCAGGAAGGACCGATAAAGGACACCTTGTCAACACCGGAAACGGAGGCACCGAAACAGTCAGCGGTGTCTGCAGACGGACTTACAATGTTTGACAACAAAAGTGACCCGTCAGCAATGGACCTGAGCCCCAGCACGTGCAAGGACAATAGTGACACCAAGAGGAATAAACACCCGCCTGACACCATCGCGAGCATAGAGATCATATACTAACTCTAGAGGAAAAGGTCCGCCATTTTCCCATGCATCCTGGCTGCCGCAAGCGGCGGAGCATGCAGGCAGACCCTCGGGGTCCCAAACATGGTTACCATGGCAACCGAAGCCTCGCTATCCCCGATCGCACCTCCAGAAAGGGAGTCTCATACCATTTATTCTGCGAAGTTTCGTCGACAGCATTCGATTTCACGAACTTCAACAATCCACGAACTTACCGGTGGAAAGGTATTCACGTTCCTTTCGAAGCTTTCTTTTTGCATAGCGCGCAGATGTACGGCCTCGCGTCAACGCTAAACTAAACCAGATAACCGACTTCGCGGGTGGGGCGCGAGAGGGCGCGGCCGAGGAATACGAAACCGCGCAAGCACCAGATTTCCGAGATTTCGACAGAAGGGAAGTTAATGCAACGTAATGAGTATATTGGTTTTTATAAGCATTAGAATAGCTCAGAATTTAGTTTACAACGTTAAATTATCACTGTTTATATTGCTGAGAGTTTTCAGTCTTCGCGATTACCATTGCGACTGTCGTCCTTCAGCTGGCAACATTGCTTTCTTTTTCTCGTGTTCTGTCGCTCTCTTTCGCGATCTTTCACTCGGGACCCCGGGTGTCGGCGCACGGGATTTGCCACTCCTCCTCACCCACCTTTACCCCCCTGGGGTATGCGGTGCTTTCACGCCCCCCTCCCGCTTGAGCGCGCGAGCGCCCCCACATGGCCGCGCCAATTCCAGGGCGCCGCCATGTTTATCTACGCTCGCGCCACCACGTGGAAAGAACTGGCAGGCAGGAGGGGGGGGCTGCGTTGGCGGCGTTGCTTTGGGGAGCTGGATGCGGCAGGCTGTCCGAAGGCACCAACACATCGTGAAAGATGTCTTCACCAGAAGCCTCCGTGGCCCGTTTTTCAACAGGGAAGATGTCGTGAACATTCGAGAACCAATCTCGATCAAGAAAACAAGGGGAAAACCTTTCTTGTCTTAGATGTTCTCGGTGTCTGCTGACCCTTGACATCCGCGTTTCAGTCCGGGTTCATTGCGTAGTAAATATTTCGCTACCGCTTTCTTGTAGCTTTCAAATGCTTGATTGTTGGCTTCTTGTATACGACATTACATTTGTGGCACGTTTGAGACCGATTTTCGCGATCTACTTGCCTTTCCGCGGCAGCGCGGCTCTGCCGAGCCTAAACCGAAACCGAAACCGAAACGAAGGTACCTTTCGTAGTTAGCGTACGTACACGACGTAAACGACCTGCCGACTGATCACGGAGAAGTGCCCACCTCTGTTGTATCCATCACGCACGCCAAACGTGCGCATAGAAAAAAACTGTTGCTTCACTGGCACTCACTCTTGAGTTCTTGCTCGGAGTGAAGTTTTTTCTTCTGAGTGCGGCTGTCCATTCTTGCCGAGAAACTGCATGGGACGGAAACTTGTGGAAGCCGTAGACGCCGCATCCGCACTCGCTTCTTAGGCAATTGTGTGACGGGCAGTGGGTGTCCAAAAGAACCCTGCGTTTCCTCTGGTTGTTCGTACAACCAACAACGGCACAGTGCCGTCCGGACGAATTGCTCTGATACATTACAGGCCGGTAAACGCGGTTTCTCGCCCCCCCCCCCCCCCACACACACACACACACACACACAAACACACGCTGCGAGCGTCTGGGTTCGAAACTATTAATTGCCAGTTCTAAAGGATGGTACTTACTTGAAGTGGGAGCTGGAATTCTACGAGGTACCAGGAGACACTTACTATCGGCAACGAAGCAGGGTGCCTGTGGGGGCGGAGTCTAGGAACGCTACTGATTAATATTGAGACAGGCGATCAGTTATGAGAACAGACGAAACTTCGACTCGTTTGTTCAGAAGTTCGCGGTGATATTTTATTAGCCCTCGTTACAGCACACCAAAGATCTTAGGCAGTGAAATTCACATCACGCAGGCTCGTGCGTCGTAGTAAAATGAGCGCAGTCGACGACGAGGTGTAATGAGCTACTAAGCTTCACAAGGAAAATGCGCGTGAGAAAGAGTTTTGAGGCAGTCCAAAACACCGATCCAGCAGACGCACGTACGTACTACGTTTACTCCGGACTCCATGAACCCGACGGCGCAAGATCAAAGAGCACCGCCGCCATCGCCACCCGGTTTTCTCTGCACTTTGCGCGACAACGGCACTGCAACGGAGGGCACTCGCCTCGGCGTTAACAATCCGCGAAATAGATTAATTTCCCACTCTTGAAGCCATTCCAAATGATAAATGAAAATACCTCGGCGTTGTAGAACATCTGACGACACAACGGTGCCGAGCGCTTGCTCGGCATCGTCTTGCTCGTGAAGGCCTGCTTATTTGTAGTTGAGATGATGACTCCACATCTTTCGTGCCACTCGTGGTGCTTGCAATAACTTCGAAGGGCAGGGGAATCTTCTCACGAGGACGTTGAAGACACGCAACACCGGAGCCACCAAAGCAATCGTACAAACCGTCGCCATGTTTGCTTTTTCTTCGTCACTCGCGGCGCGGTCAACTCGTCGCGAGATGTTTTCTGGCTCGGCTAGATGGAAACCAACAGCGGCAAAGTGGCGTATGGACAAACGGCTCTCACATTACGGGCACTATACTCACATGCCGTGGTAAAGAGGACCGATGCCGGCGAAACGGCAGTCGGCACACCAGCGAAGAAGCCTACCGCGGGTAGCAGCGGCGCAGGCCGACGCAGCCCCCCCCCCCCCTCCCGTGAGCACCTGGGTTCGAGATTATTGTTCGCTTTTGCTCCTTGCGGTCGAGGCTAAAAAGAGCACTTCCGGACAAAGGTCTATAGACGCTTTACAGCAGCTGTGCATGGGCGCCGCCATAACTGACCTTCAGTTTTTGTTCCCTCTTATTCCGTTCGCTTGACTTTATCATTTCCACAGCAGGACAGGTTATTGCCATTTTAAGTGTTACTGTGTCCTTCCCCCCAGCATAGGCCGTTGTGGAGACTCGTCAACGCCCGCTTCAGTAGCTCGGCATCTCGGTAAGACAAGAGAAGGGCGGCTATGGCGCTCCGTGCGGGAACTAAAGGGGGCGCTTTGAAAAACGCGCGTAGCGCCGCCAGCGGAGGAGCTGGCGTTCGACAGTGAGGCGCGTTCGGCAGCCTGCGGCGCCTTTTCGCGTGCGAGGCTGTGGCGGCGGAAGCGCGCACGGATGGAACTTTTGCTTTTTGAGCCGATACGTTGAGGGTGACGTTGCATGAGTGCTGGGGCAGACCTAAGAAGGGCATTTAGCTGTTCTCCACTTCTTATATACTGAGTTTGAGTCGTTATTAGGGGTAATTTCTCTAGTTGCGACCAAAAAAGGAGTTGGGGCAATTTTCCGAAAAGCAAGACGGCCGCCACCATAACTGCTCTGCGTGGTAAATTTATTTCGCTCGTCGCTGTAAATGTAGGACTGCTCGAACGATGATATTTGGAGGCGAGTGAAATGTTCACCAAGTTTGTGCACAAAGTGTGCCAAGTTTCATAAGACAGCAGGTGTGAAAGTTAAGTTTCTAACGAATAAAGAAATAAAGCTGTACGGGATATCCAATATTGGGACCTAAAAGGTTGTGTTATAACCGGGCTGTGCGAAGTGCAGATTTCGGCACACAGGTGCTTGGACTTGACAGTAACATGACACAGCACTTATCATATTAAAAATAGGTGGCATAGAGAAACCAGGTGGAAATTTGGTTTGGGCGGCGTAACTTAGTGGGAGCCGGTTTTGACCATGAAAGGGCTGTCAAGAGAATACCACTCGTCGTGGGAGGTGGAGACTTTACAGGCAGGAAGGGACTAGTGAACTGTACTTGCAATTGAAACAACTTTACGAAAGGCGGTTCCAAAGCCGAGAAAACAAAGTTGTCGGCCAACACATGGTTTGGCCGTCAAAGGCTTTTGCAGTCAGCTGTTGTGTAGTAACCTGTTGTGCGAGGTGCTGATTTTCGGCACACAGGTACTTTGACATGACCGTAACTTGACAAAACACTTATTATACCAAAAAGAGGTGGCACAGCGAAAGCAGGTGGAAATTTAGTTTGGGCGGCGTAACTAAATGGAAACCGGTTTTGAGCGTCAAAGGCTGTCAAGAGAATACCACTCATCGCGGGAGGTGCACACTTTACAGGTAGGAAGGGACCAGTGGACGGCACTTCCAGATCGAACAACTTTGCGAAAGGTGGCTGTAAAGCCAAGTATAAAAGTTGTTGTCTACAAGACTCGGGGTGTCAGCGTTTCCACATCCAAAAGGACGCTGATCAAAAAAGAAAGCACACCACATAAACTTCCATACTCAAACGTCGATTGTCCAGTAATTCCAAGTTTCATTGTAGTTTTCCTTAGATTCATATTTGTAATTTTTTTACCGTCCGAATCTTTCTTCATGAAGTACAGACTGCGTGCCATACTGGTCTGGAAATATCATCATCACGTACGATGGGGACGAAACGTCTTTGGAGGGCATTCCTCCAACGGAATTGGCACTGCATACCCGCGAGTGTGGGATGGCATTTCAGTTCGTCCCATCGGCGCTAACACATGTAGGCGTTACTGGTACGAAAACAAACGCAGAGCGCAAAGCGGCAGTGTAGAATATGTCAGCCGTGCCGACACGGTGGCAGACATGATCGGGAGACCAAATTTCTCGCGTCGTACGGCACGGGTCCATCGTTGTCGCTGTCCCACAAAACATCGGCGAGGTGAAAAACTGTGAAACTTTGGCGCCACGACATACGACGCATAACTATTGAAGTACTTAACGACGCAGCACCGGCAGCACTTCATGCTGTGAACCCAGCGCAACCGCACCGCTCCGACTTCAATGCATACCAACGTACGCGGCGTGGTTTCGGTTTCGTTTTCTCTGGCGTTCTCACTGCCTACCTTCGGTAACGGCCGCGCGGCAGTGCGCCAGTCGCGTCGCACGGAGTGTATACTTGTTTCCGCATGATAGGGGGATCTGGTACACTACTTCCTCTGCACATTCAACGAAGGGATCCCTGTGTTTCACCGCACAGCCAGAAGGAGCCTTACGAAATGGATCTGTCATCCTACATAATCTACTAAGTTTGTTTGGTGCGGAAAATACTACTTTACGTTCGATCCATTGGCCACCTTTTTCAGGTGGCCAATACATCGAACGTAAAAGTAGTATTTTCCGCACCAAGCAAACTTAGTAGATTATGTAGGATGACATATCCCTTTCGTAAGGCTCCTTCTGGCTGTGCGGTGAAACACAGGGATCCCTTCGTTGAATGTGTAGAGGAAGTAGTGTACCAGATCCCCCTATCATGCGGAAACCAGTATATAGGGCAGACTGGTAGGTGTGTTAATGATAGGCTCACTCTAAAAAAAAAGGGGGTGTAGACGTTACACCCCTTGTCACATATACGACACCCCAAAACTTCAGTTCGACGTACAGCGCGCTGACGTCGAACTGAGTGCCCCAACTTTTGCGAGAGGGTTGATGACGGTGCGATATAACATATTAAACAGCTAAAGTACGTATCAAAGTCTACAGGAAAAAAACACACAGGTTTTGCAGTTGAGCCTAGAAAACCCCGATAAATTTTTTTGCAGTCATTCACACTTACATTAACTATTTTAATGAGTTGTACAACTCGGCTATCAAGCCGCCCGTGAAATTTGGTAGCGTCGGTACAACGTCAGTGCGCTGTACATCCAACTGAAGTTTTGGGGTGTCGTATATGTGACAAGGGGTGTAACGTCTACACCCCCTTTTTTTAGAGTGTAAGGGAACACAAACTTAAAGTAGGAAATTATCGGGACGGTTATCTGTCTTATCATTGTCAAAGCTGCAAGTGTGTGCCGTTGTTTTCCGAGTGCAAGATTCTGGCGAGGCACAAGGAAAAAACTGTGAGGGAGATAGTCGAGGCACATGAGATTAAGAAGGGTGGGGCAGCATGTGTCAGCGTGGCCTCAATTGATTTACTTGACAAGGAACGTGCGTTCCTCAATGACGCAGCCTGGCATTGGGTTGGATAGTGATGGGGCGAAATCAGAAACACGGAAGGTATATAAGTGTCGTTTCATGTAATAAAATCAGTTGTTAGTAGCGCGCTGTGGTGTCTGCTTCTCGTCTTTTTGTCCTTGTTTTCGAGCGCTAAAATGTATTCCAAGTTCCAAAACCAACTAGCCCAACAATCTACTCTACTGAAATCTATATACCTTTTCCACAAGGGCGCAGCCATCTTGAATACCGTCATTTCTGGTATGCGGTAAAACATCGTTTTGATCTTTCCACGCCGCTGGAAGGTGTTTACGAAAAATATGTGATTTTCCCACATCCTTGTTTTACCTCCACCTATATCTTCTCGCATATTCCAGATTGAAATGTTTTATTATTTTTTTGTCCCGCATACCAGATACGGAACCCACGTGACTGAGGACGACTGGAAACAGAAAATGTCTATACACCTCGGGGAAAACTAACGGCACGTGACCACATGCGGACTTAGCATTTTGACGCCCCAGGCAGCATTTAACAGTGCAGCCCCCCCCCCCCCCCCCCAAACCCCCGCTCCTGACGGATCCTTCTGTCAGGAGCGAAAAAGGGGGGGGGGGGGGGGGGGAGTAGACATGTCTGCAGTTAAAATTTTTAAAAGTAGCTAGATTTGGAGCTATAGTATTCCCAAACTAGCTAAATTCGGAGCTAGATTGAAAAAGAAAAAAGAGCCAATTAATTTAGAGGCGGCCGGAAATTGGCCGCCCGCAAAATTCTGCCACATTAGGCAGCTACTCCGCCTGTTGGTAAGTCCGCCCCTGCACGTGACCTACACGTCAACTCATCTTCCCCGCTAAATTTAGCGGGAAAATTCCCGTCTTGTGGCAAAATCCTCAATTTAGTTTCGCCATGAACGACCGTCGTGACGGACCGTCAGAAATGACCGTCACGGAGGATCCGTCAGGAACGAACGTCACGAACGAACGTCATGGACGAGCATCACGAACGAGCGACACACTGGGAGCGTTACACTACGTTAAAGGAATGCTGAACCGAAATCTGGATTCCGCAAAACACGCGGCAAAAGCGTGCAACGGGATGCTACAAACACCTAAACATCACTCATGCAGCGATATCTCGAACGGATGACCGTATTTTTTTTTTAAAAAAAGGAGGCGCATTTGACAGAGATGTTCACGTCATGTTTTTTTCGAGAAGGAGAGGGAACGGCCTCACGTCTTCTCTGCCTCGCCGCCTTTGAGGGGGCAAAGCGAAGAGAGGAGGAAACGAGATATGTTGACGTCACGCGCCTCGTCGGCCTGGTTCAATCTCGACCTCTTGTCCAAAAATACGGCCGTCCATTCGAGATATCGCCTTACGAGTAGTGTTGTAGGGATTGTAGCGTCCCGCCTACATCTGCATTGTTTTTTTGTTTTGTTTTTTGTTTTTTTTTAATCTAAATTTCGGTTCACCATCCCTTTAAAGGGATGCTGAACCGAAAATCGAATTTCAGAAAACAACGCAGAATCGATAGGCGGGACGCTACAAATCCCAAAACGTCACACATAAAGCGGTATCTCCAACGGATCGTCGTATTTTTTGTAAAAAAGACCGCGCTCGCACAAGGCCGAAAAGACGCGTGACCTCGCGACTCTCATTTCCTCCTGTTTTCGCTTCGACTCCGCGAGGACGCGGAGAGAAAAGGGAGCGAGGCCATCTCTTCCCTCCTTCTCCTCTTCTGCGATAAGATGACGTCCGCATTCTCCCTCATTCGCTCCTTTATTTTCCAGAAATACGGCCACCCGCTCGAGATATGTTTATATGAGCGATGTTTCGTGGTTTATGGCGCCATGTTGTACACTTCTGTAAGCTTATTTTCTGAAATCCGAATTTCGGTTCAGCATCCCTTTACGTTTGTATATAAAGTATAAAAATATAAAAATAATAACTAATTAAAAAACAATAATAAATTATAAATTAAGTGTTTGCGTTTTGTGCGGGGCACATTCTGTGATCCCGTGGTCCTTGTCAGTATGATCAAGCTTGTGTAACTTTTTTTTTTTTTTTAACGGGAAACATTCTTTGGCTAGGTGTTCAACATTTCGTGAAGCCCGAAAGTGAAGCCTCGATAAAAGCGTGGCCGCAATGCTCAACACTGATTGGTTGACGGGTGGGAGAGGAGTGAGGTGCTCGGCGCTTACTGGTTCACGGGGAGGCCATGTGACCAGGGGTGGACTGAGGAGGAGAGGTAGTTGAGGTGGGAGAGGATGGAGTGGGTTAGAAGGTTCTGGAAGATCACCAGTTTTATCAATTGAAGCGTACACATTCCACGCGTTAAATTATTCGATGAAGAGCGCCGTGAACGCAGACGTCGGGCTGAACAGGGTAGACGTGCCGCTAAACGATGATATAAACGTTTGTGACGCTGTAGCCTTTCACGCATGCAACACAATTGCCTAGCATGCCATACATTTTTTTATAACACCTTGAAAACGGGTGCTGGCGATCCTAGCGGCTACCTAGAGATATTTTGCTACTGCCTAGGGCTGTACTCCATACGTCAACATACATTGGACAAGGATAGAGGTACCAGATACATGCACATAAGCAACAAACACAGACGCCACGAAGCACTCATTACACCACTATCAGGGCCCTGTTCACCGCCCAACCTCCTCATGCGCTCGACAAGTGAAACATGCTCATTAGCCATTGACTGCCTCAACAATTCATAAAAGATTACAATTATGTTGCTTTTTTTTTTCTCCCCGTTAATATTTCTCAAGAAAACGTTACTTATTGAGGATTGAAGAAGTTATGCCTTAGTAAAAAATCATTGCTACATGAACTAAATATTCAAAATGGTCTATAAAACGACGTGCGCTAAAGTTGTTTGAATCAGGTGTAAGATATAGCTTGACCGCACAGCACCGCAGTACCTTCCTCCGCACCTTTTTTACACTCTTCCAAAATGGAGGATATTCCTAGGCCGCAGTACTTTCTTCCGCGCCTTTTTTACACCCTTCCAAAATGGAGGATATTCCTAGGCCGCAGTACCTTTTTCCGCACCTTTTTTACACCCTTCCAAAATGGAGGATATTCCTAGGCCGCAGTACCTTCTTTCGCACCCTTTTGACACCCTTCCAAAATGGAGGTATTCCTAGGCCGCAGTACCTTCTTCCGCACCTTTTTTACACCCTTCCAAAATGGAGGATATTCCTAGGAAGTATTCACTGGCGGCCATAGCTGAGTCCGTGGTAGCTGAGGGCACTGACGTCGAGGTGCGTTTGCCACATGTACTCCACTATACACATGCATCAAGATTGCTGGCAGTCTGTATAGGTGTGACCTCGTTTTCAGCATGCTCGGTGAGCAGCGCACTCAAGCATGGCGTTTAGTAAATCCCCCTTATATCACAGGCTATTTTGCAATTAAAGAGAGTGCATTAATCGAAATGCCAAAAGTGAATAGCGATGGGCGTAAGTCTCTGGAAAATCATTTTAACAACCTGAATGGCGTTTAACTTTTGTGTGTGTGTACCGGAAACCAGGCCACGCGTTTTAAACTTATTGCGGTTATTTTTTTATAATTTTTTATTTCAGAGTCCTTGTGCTAAATATCACTCGCCACAAACAACTTTGTTTTTCAAGGAAATGTCCCAATCGTTTGATGGCACATCCTGTTTGTTCCACGTATTCCCGTGTCCTCATCAGAGAGACCACCTGCCTGGATGCGTACTGCCCTCGCGCGATACGCCAACGTAATTTTTTACTTTTTGTTTTGTTTTATCTGCGTGTTTCAGAAGTGTATATAAATGTGACGACATGGCTCGCTTTTCCTTCGCATCATCTGCTGTGTACGCCATCGGTACCGACATGACGACTCCAGCGTTCAAAGCCGCCGTCTTCTGGCTTTCCATTCTTGGTGAGCATTCACACCTTATTTGTAGTTAGAGTGTTTGGAAGCTTTTTCTGAACAAAAAGGGGGGAGGGGGGGGGGGGGGGGGGGCAGACATCCGATACGCCGGCTGCTTGTCTGTTTGACTATGCGTAGCCTGCTCGTTATATCATTATACACTAGCACTTCCCATACATTATTTCTGAGACGTCTTTCGATGAAGTCCCATTGTTCATTGTCCTCTGGAAATATTTTCGCCGCAATACTGAGAGTCTAACTCAACTTGGCTGCAAAATACCACCATGCTCGCTAGGCACGTATGTCGCACTTGACACACAGAGGAACACAATTCTCAAATTTATTCCTGCACCCAACCAATACTCTGAAATCCTCATTCATCAACGAGGTCAGGTATTTAGATACTACCCTCCACATCGGAGCCTAACGCGGGAAGAGGTCATGATCTGGCGCCAACTCCGATCCCACACCTATAGACACCTCGCACTCCTCCACAAGTTTTATCCCACCATATGTACCCTGCTAGCTGCCCATGTTGCTCGGAGTACCCCTCCCTATACCACGTCACGTGGGCCTCCAAATCCCACCCATCCCTTCCCCCCTCTCCTCCCCCTTCCCCAGAGACTTGGGAAGCTGCGTTGCTCAGCTCGCACCCGGACGACCAACGTCGTCTAGTTAAGCAGGTCAAGGCAGCAGCGGTCAGCACTGGAGCCCTGGACTAGGGGCCCCATTCATCTTCGGATATTTCGATATTTAAATAAAAGTTTACATAATCATCGAGATACCCAGTTCGGGATCGCCAAATCGCGTGCTGTCCGAACACCGCCAAAACACGCACCACAATTGGAGAGAGCTCCTCGCTCTCATGACACAACCATTTGAACATGTTCCAGTCAGTTTCAATCTCTACAGTAAAGCAGCACTTCAGTTCCGCCCAAAAAAAAAAAAAGGCAAGCGTTGCTGCACTCCACAAACAAGTGATGTTAGGTTTCAGTCGCCCCGCACAAAGCGCAGTTTAGCGACCACGGCACAAAGAAGTATTTCTTATCAAGCCACACTTTCACAGGGAGCACTTCAACATGAAAACGAAGAAGAGACGACACGAAAGCTGTGTCGTCTGTTTCGTCCTATTGTGTGCTTCTTTCGTTTTAAGTCAAAATATTTGCTGCTTATAGGCACAGGCAGCTTTCTCAGCTGCTTGAAGGCATCGGATGGGCTGGGAGTGTTGATGCACTGTCGGTACAACGGTACTGGTAAAACTGCTGAGGCACTGTCCCAGTAAAGTGTCTTCCGTTCTACTGTCAGAAGATACTCCAAAGAGAAGTGAACTAAGAAGAACCTGATTGAGTCGGCAACTTTCTTGTAATAGCTGAGATGCCTCGACGTGTTCGTCCGACCCGTGGTGCTCGCCATTCATCGTCGCAGGTTTCCATATCCTAAGCAGTGGAATCCGGTCGTGAAGATTGAATCGCTTTGATCTGTGAAGAATGGAAAACGCTGCACCATAAAGTTTGAGGATCACATTCACGGAGCCCGAAGCCACCGCTTTCCAGACTCCAAAACAGGCGGCTCCTTCGCATCTTTTCTATTCGCGATTGCCAAATGAACGTGGCCCAATGCCTGTGGATGGACTGTTCGCGTTGTGGTCTCCACATTCTCAAAGCCTGGTTGCCTCCACTTCTCCCGCGCGTTTGATTTCACTTTGCCGTGCGTCTTTGAGCAGCTCCGTAGGGAACGCAGACCGGAACCCAGTGAACTTTGAATGATTTCTCACTCACGTTCAGATCGATGACCAGGCAGGTCTTGCCCTTGACGTTGACCCCTGCCGCATGTGCAGGGTGAGCATCCAAACGTGGTTGTACTGGAAGGCACCGAAGCCGGCCACGTCCTTCATGTCAACGACGTCCTTCAGAACGTTGCGAAAGTCGTCGATGCGAAACGGTCTAGCTGATGGATCACCGTGTAGAAAGACTGAATTGAAATAATAACGACCTGTTGGCAGCGTAGGCAGGATGATACGGTAGTCCTGGGGAGTCAAAGTTTCCGAAATACCTGTTGGAACCCGGCTAGGGTTAGCCGCAGAACGCTTTCCGCTGGAGCTCATGATTCCTTAACCATTCCCCTCGGCGTTCGAAAAAAAAAAAAATCCTCGGTCACAAATTTCTGTGC
Organism: Ixodes persulcatus; assembly: GCA_013358835.2. Taxonomy (NCBI): domain Eukaryota; kingdom Metazoa; phylum Arthropoda; class Arachnida; order Ixodida; family Ixodidae; genus Ixodes; species Ixodes persulcatus. Next base: position 46,651 of record JABSTQ010004174.1, read on the forward strand.
AAAGTAGGTAAGAAAAAACATATTTTACGCAATGCCTTCCTTAACTTGTTTTATATTTATTTTTTTACATTTATTATCAATTTCATATTAGGTTTCTTAGGTTCTCCGTAATAACCATGTTTTCGGGGTTTATTTTTCTTGAAATTTGGGCGTGTTCTTGGGGGTTATTTTTCCCGCGGATTCGGTGTTTTTCGGCGTCAATTTTGGACATCTGACAGAAATCGGTGTTCATCGGGGTTTATGTCAAACAAAATAGGGCACGGGCATTCCCAAAGCTCCAGGGAGCACGTGACCTGAGTGCTTGGAAGACGTCGTTCATGTACCGACAAGGGAAGAAAATGGAACAATAGAGTTGTAGTAGATCGTTCCGATGACTTTGATAACGATACCCTATACTCCGCCGCCGCCTTTGCGTATCGTTATCGTTATCAGGGGTGTCAGAGGTATTGGAACGATCTGCTAACACTCTCTAATGAGAGCTGTTTCCAAATGAAAAGCTAGCTACAGGGGTCATGTTCATGAAGACTAGCACAAAATGAAGCTAAATTTATAGCTTTCCGTGTAACTTGGGTTTTTCTTTTTCAAGGAAAGCTGCAATACGGCGTTTGTCGGTTTTCCCCCGATATTGATCAAGCCGGCTTGGGGATTAATTTTTGGAGTTTATCGGTATTCACCGAAAACACGGAACGCTACTTCCAAATAACGTACACGGTGGCAGGCTTACGCATTTTTTTTATCTCTCCGCTTTGCACACGCCGCCCTGTATGCACCTGTTCAACAAACTACAATTACAGTTACAATCACAGTTCCCTAAGCTGAGGCTACAGTGGAAGGTGCCCCCCGGACGAATCAGCCGCCTCCCTCTTCTCACCTGAACCTTCTCACCTGAACGTGGCGAAAGAGAGGAGTATGACCGGGCCAACGAGGACGTAGCTTCCACTGTAGTCTCAGGTTTGAGGTGAGACCATTCCAGTAGGAAGAGCGGCGAAAGAAAAATGCCCTCCCCTTCTCAGTCACCCCGCACATCGTCTGCTCCGCCGAGTGGGCTGTATCCAACATCCAGCTGGCGTGCAAACTCTGTTTAAAATCACGTCATTTTGGAAATTTCCAGCGCAAATGCGCAGATTTTGATGTGCAAGTTATCGTGTAATGCTATGTCCGATAAAAAGACTAACTAGGTCCAATTGCGCTGTTACCTGCCGTGCAAATAAAAAAAAATGTGAAAACTATGTCAGTGGTCGGTCTGTCCTCTCCGGCGAAAAGTAAATCCGGTTTCCGTAGCTTTTTTACTATATAAAGGTCGTACTGGTGTAGGCTTTTAGCGAAAATTAGTGGGGAGTCTAGAATGAATAAATAAATAAAAACGTGGTCTCCTGACGCAGTAGACGCAGTGGTTGAGGGTAGTACTGCCGGCTGATGCCACTGCTATTGAAGTAACAGAACAAGGATAGGCTAGCTAGCTGATCAGCTACTGAAATAAAACAACAAAGCGTTATAGGTTGATTCTGGAGTAGCCATAAATTTTCTAGTAACACGAATCACTCTACAACGGCAGCCGCGAGCGAGAGTTCGATTCCGTACAGCCCGCCGGCACAGTCCAGAGACGGAGAACGGCTCCCTCCCGGTTTGTCGTCTGCTAGCGGAATCGGGTGCGTGCCCTTCCCTCGTTTTCTCCCGCCGAACCTGCTGAAGTTCCCGGATGTGCGGAGAGGACGCTGCGGTCGAACTAAATGGCGCCACCCTGAGAGCTCTTCAAATATGGACCCTTCCTATTTCTGGAAATTTACGGTAGCTTGCACATTTCTTGCGCAGTAAAAATAAATTTGAAGGAGATCGTTCCTATCCAGAGGGTGTTTTCAACATGAAACAAATTTATATGTCCTCTGTGACGTCAGGGTGCCACCTGGCACCTGGCGCTATGCCACGTGACACCAGACGACCATGGCACGTGACCATCAGGCAAGCTCCTGGTCACGTGACCTTCCGCGTGACGTCAGTATCACATTGAGTGCGACGTGACACCACGTACATACATGGGTAAATTACTCCCAAAATGTAATTTGATTACAATTACAATTATTCTGCTCCAAAGTAGTTTAACTACAATTACAATCACTACCACGTGAAAAGTAATTAATTACAACTACAAATTACTTTTTTAAAGTAATGCAATTACTTTACAATTACTTATAAGTTATTTCTGAGAGCGACCCGACTTGGGCAATGTAACTTTAAACGAGTTGCATAGAATGCAAAGCATTTGTTCATTTCTTGCCCCAATGTTTGAGGAGGCTTCAGCATTGCTGCATTAATGTAACGTATTGAATTTTCCTTTTATGATTTTCTTTTAAATTAACCTAAAGAATTAATGATAGAACTTGACAGTTGGGGGTAATTGAGTCCTACGTTCTTATATTTTCAATAATTAATAATAAATTAGTCCATACAGTCGAAGACGCCAGATCGCTAAAGAAAAACATTGGGTTGACACACTTTTGTTAGCCAGGCAAATAAACATTCGCCAATTAGTCATATCTGAATATTTTAATAGTGTTCATATAAAGCTACACACCACACGCGCTAATACCCAAGTAACATTGATATGTTGTAGATATGTTGCGAGAATGTTCCGAATGTTGTGGGAGTGTTGGGGGATTTTGCGCAACGATCGCCAATATGTTTCTGAGGCAACATTGATCGGCACGACAAAGGCGCAGCGTTAGGCTACTGTTTCGAACCCAATGCTACCTGGGGAACTGTGTATTAACAGTCGGGAAAAGGTTGAAGGTACAACGTTTGCTAGGCGGCATAATTTAAATGTTGCGCAACTGCAGCGCGCGACATGTTCCTTAAGCAACGTTGTATCAGTGTAGTACAGATGCGAAAATCGCAACGTTGGGTAGTGAACTGTTTCCAATCTGTTTCTGACGCAACATTGATCGGCACGACAAAGGCACAGCGTTAGGCTACTGTTTCGAACCCCATGCTGCCTGGGGAACTGTGTATTAACAGTCGGGAAAAGGTTGCAGGCACAACGTTTGCTAGGCGGCATAATTTAAATGTTGCGCAACTGCAGCGCGCGACATGTTGCTTAAGCAACGTTGTATCAGTGTAGTACAAAGGCAAAAATCGCAACGTTGTGTAGTAAACTGTTTCCAATCTGTTTCTGAGGCAACATTGATCGGCACGACAAAGGCGCAGCGTTAGGCTACTGTTTCGAACCCCATGCTGCCTGGGGAACTGTGTATTAACAGTCGGGAAAAGGTTGAAGGTACAACGTTTGCTAGGCGGCATAATTTAAATGTTGCGCAACTGCAGCGCGCGACATGTTGCTTAAGCAACGTTGTATCAGTGTAGTACAGAGGCAAAAATCGCAACGTTGTGTAGGGAACTGTTTCCAATCTGTTTCTGACGCAACATTGATCGACACGACAAAGGCGCACCGTTAGGCTACTGTTTCGAACCCCATGCTGCCTGGGGAACTGTGTATTAACAGTCGGGAAAAGGTTGAAGGTACAACGTTTGCTAGGTGGCATAGTTTAAATGTTGCGCAACTGCAGCGCGCGACATGTTGCTTAAGCAACGTTGTATCAGTGTAGTACAGAGGCAAAAATCGCAACGTTGTGTAGTGAACTGTTTCCAATCTGTTTCTGAGGCAACATTGATCGGCACGACAAAGGCGCAGCGTTAGGCTTACTGTTTCGAACACCATGCTGCCTGGGGAACTGTGTATTAACAGTCGGGAAAAGGTTGCAGGCACAACGTGTGCTAGGCGGCATAATTTAAATGTTGCCCAACTGCAGCGCGCGACATGTGGCTTAAGCAACGTTGTATCAGTGTAGTACAGAGGCAAAAATCGCAACGTTGTGTAGTGAACTGTTTCCAATCTGTCTCTGAGGCAACATTGATCGGCACGGCAAAGGCGCAGCGTTAGGCTACTGTTTCGAACCCCATGCTGCCTGGGGAACTGTGTATTAACAGTCGGGAAAAGGTTGAAGGTACAACGTTTGCTAGGCGGCATAATTTAAATGTTGGGCAACTGCAAGGCGCGGCATGTTGCTTAAGCAACGTTGTATCAGTGTAGTACAGAGGCAAAAATCGCAGCGTTGTGTAGTGAACTGTTTCCAATCTGTTTCTGAGGCGACATTGATCGGCACGACAAAGGCGCACCGTTAGGCTACTGTTTCGAACCCCATGCTGCCTGGGGAACTGTGTTTTAACAGTCGGGGAAAGGTTGAAGGTACAACGTTTGCTAGGCGGCATAATTTAAATGTTGCGCAACTGCAGCGCGCGACATGTTGCTTAAGCAACGTTGTATCAGTGTAGTACAGAGGCAAAAATCGCAACGTTGTGTAGTGAACTGTTTCCAATCAGTTTCTGAGGCAACATTGATCGTCACGACGAAGGCGCAGCGTTAGGCTACTGTTTCGAACCCCATGCTGCCTGGCGAACTGTGTATTAACAGTCGGGAAAAGGTTGCAGGTACAACGTTTGCTAGGCGGCATAATTTAAATGTTGCGCGACTGCAGCGCGCGACATGTTGCTTAAGCAACGTTGTATCAGTGTAGTACAGAGGCAAAAATCGCAACGTTGTGTAGTGAACTGTTTCCAATCTTTTTCTGAGGCAACATTGATTGGCACGACAAAGGCGCAGCGTTAGGCTACTGTTTCGAACCCCATGCTGCCTGGGGAACTGTGTATTAACAATCGGGAAAAGGTTGAAGGTACAACGTTTGCTAGGCGGCATAATTTAAATGTTGCGCAACTGCAGCGCACGACATGTTGCTTAAGCAACATTGTATCAGTGTAGTACAGAGGCAAAAATCGCAACGTTGTGTAGTGAACTGTTTCCAATCTGTTTCTGAGGCAACATTGATCGGCACGACAAAGGCACAGCGTTAGGCTACTGTTTCGAATTCCATGCTGCCTAGGAAGCCATGTGCTAAAAGTCGACAAAAGTTTGTAGGTACAACGTTTGCTAGGCGGCATAATTTATATGTTGCGCGACTGCAGCGCGCGACATGTTTCTCATACAACGTGGTATTTCTGTAGTACAGACCGATACATCGCAACGTTGTGTAGTGAACTGTGTCCAATTTGTTCCTGACGCAACATTGATCGACACGACAAAGACACAGCTTAAACCGCTCCTTCACACTGGCGTTCGAAACGCAAATGCTTAGCGGATCCGCCCGTTTTCGTCATCGAATCGCAAGCAATTCCACTCAATCTTTAAGCAAACGCGTCCGCAAACGCGACTCAACCGCCGGTGTGAATGGGCCTACACTGCTTCGAGCTCCATGTTGCCTAGAAAACCATGTAACAACGTTACTAAAACCACTCTGTTAAGATGCGCCCAGGTCAGGACGCGCTACCTGAAATCCCCGCTGAGACGAGGCTGTATAAAAACAGTATTAATTGTGCCGCAAAACCTTGAAGCTAAAGATATTAGAAAATATCACGCGCACGTCATTTTGTAGTACACTCCAATAGAATTTACGACAAAAATAGCTTTTTCCGTTTGTTCTTACGCAAAAACATGCTTTCTGCAAGCTCAAGGTGACCACAGTAAAAAAAAAAGAAGAAAAAAAGATTAAGAATGGCGCTGTTGTCGTATTTAGCTCGGTCTCGGTGGACGCCAGAGGCCCAGGTTTCAGCGGTGACTTTCCCATCTGAGTGTTTTAACAACGTTGCCGTGTACTAAAAGTCGGAAAATGGCTGAAGGTACAACGTTCGCTAGCCCATTCGCTACCAAAGCTGGCGCACCCCCGTTCGCGCCTGCAGAGACCTAATTGCCAAAGCCGGCGAGTCGCCGGGCTGTACACGTTTGTGGTTTTAAATTTAACTCATGGATGGCGCGCTATAACTACTTACAATTGCAGAGTTTGGATATATTACCACCGCACGGGTTATGGGTCTTTTCTTCTAGTTCGTGCACGTTTACCGTCGCGACATGGGGGAGAATGCCACAGCCAAAAATATCTCGATGTCTATCACCCATTTCGCCACTCCCGCAAATTATGAATGTGGAAGATTGGTGCAGTGGCTTAGCACTCACTAGAACGGAACCGAAAATAGAAATGGACCAGTACAAGGTGAGATATGCAAGACACTTGAAGAGAGCCTGTGGTAATGAAAATGAACTGCTCTAATCTGGTAAGTCGAGTCAGTCAGTTCACAATTTTTCATACACTTTTGAAAGACTCCAGAAAAACAAGAACCAGGACAAGCCGAGTGACGCAAGGCGCCTCGTATCCTTCAGATTGACCCGGTTTTTTATGCCCTTTCGGAGCACAGTGTTCGGTTTCTAAACGCTGTTTTTTTTGTTTTTTTTTTGTGCACGAAAATAAGACAAAAATACGTAATACTTTTTCACACCAGTGCAATGCAATATAGACTTCTATTTCCAGCAATCTGCTTTCCGCCATGCTTCCATCATGACAGGGGATCTGTCGGCGGCTTTGCGACTGATTTGGGAGAACCGGGGGACCACGTGATGTCGCGGTGTATGTGTGTTGACAGGAGACCTGTCGGCAACTTTGAACTGACGCCGTCTGAGCTTATCGTTGGCTGGAATGTACGGGGGCCTAGGGAAAGGAAGAGGGAAGGAGCTAGGGCTTTTGGGAAAAGGAAGAAAAAAGAGGGGGACAAATGGTAGCGAGTGACATATAAGTTTGTCCTGTGAATAATCGTCACCATATTAACCTGCGCTGTTTTCGTCGACCATTTTGTCACACTCGCCGGTCGTGCGCGCGCTCTACGCCGCTAATCCTCGCTAGGGCCAGGGAGCGCCCACCGCTTTCGTTCAACGGCGAGTCTCCGGCATCCGATGCCGGTCTGATGCGTTTCATTTTGTCGCGGGAACTCGTGTTTCGTTAAAAGCAACGCACACTTCCTGCTCGCAACTTCAAAATATGAAACACCCAAATAAAGAGAGCGACAGCCATCACGACCACCATCCCGCTCAGCCTCCGACTCCTCTCATGAACGGAAACGGAAGTGGTCTCACTGTGTTGCCGCTGTTTCGAGACTACAGAAACTCAACGTTGTTTACGTTTAGCGAAATAAGAAGTAGAAAAAAATGGCGGTGGCAGAGGATCTCGGAAAGGGTAACAAGAAGTTGGCGCCACCCTAAAGTGGAGAAAAAACATGTAGGCACCCTAGGGCTAACCCGTCTCAGCTCAAGGCTGTATAACATACAAAGCAAGCCATTTTTTTTTTTTGGTTTGAGACTTCGTCTGTTTTGTTCTGTGTTTTGTCTTTCATCCGTATCCCAGTCTCTAGTTTACAACCATGCTCAATTGATTTCTCACGTACGTAGATCGGGCAATCAGGAAGCGACTGAATGATTCCGCGCCGGGCTGCTGGCCGTACCGTTATGTAAATGACTACCTTATCATGCATGAAGAGCAGACAGACTCTGAGATATCCTGGAGGCCTTATCGTCGGGCCCCGCAGGCCCTGTCTTTAAAAGGGAGGACCCCTCCGACGGAACTCTCCAATTCTTAGACCTTCGTTTGGCGATCCATCCGGGAGAATCTGCTGGGAGTTTAGGCAAAGGACGGAAGAAGCCAGTTCCGCATTTCGCTAGCGCTCAATTAAGACCGTTAATTGAACCAGGGCTCGTCAAGTCCCTTATGACGTCAGCGCGTTTCTAGATCCTGCCCCCGTTACGCGGAGCTATAGTGCCGGGTGCAGACGCGGAGGTGAGGAAGGCCGACTTTCCCGACGACCTGCTGGACAACTCGCTCAAGAGGCTAATTTTCGCCCTTCTACTCCGACACCGGCACCCAGACAAGGGAAGAAAAAGCTGGCCGTCATTCTTATACACACAACACAGCGCATCGGCTAAAAGCGCTCGCGTCCAGAT
>JABSTQ010004175.1:0-29601 GCA_013358835.2 Ixodes persulcatus
CATTGCCGCAGGTCATGTGACCATGGTCGTGTGACGTTGCTCGTCTTCCTATCACGTGATTTCGCGCGCGCGATTCAAGCGGTGTTCACGGACTCGTAGACTCGTGGCGCCCCCTTAGCTGTTGCATTTGGGGTCTTCAACCCGCTGGATTTTGGCGTCATGTGACGGTCCCCAATAGCAGCAGCTGGGTCCCGCTAAATTTGGCTTGAGGTGTCTGTAAAACTTTGAAGCTCGCGGACCGTTATTAATGTTGATCCGGCGTAAAGCTTTAAAGTGGCCCTGTTAAAGTTTGGGGCCAGCTCGCAAAAACTTTGCAAAGACCCAGCGAATTTCGGGAATAGGCGCCATCTAGTGTTCAGACTGTGAAGTGGTCCTCGTTCAAATTGGGTGCCACCTGATGGTAAAAGCTTCGACCCGATATAAACTTTGGACGTCATGTGACGGTCCAATTGGCAACAGTCGCGGTCCCGCTAATTGGGGGGGTGAGGTGACGGTTAAACTTTGAAGCTGGCGGACCGTGTTAAATCTTGGTCCAGCGTAAATCTTTGAAGTGGACCTGCTAAACGGTGGGGTAAAGTCTTGAAACTCACAGACCGTGCTGGACCCAGTGATTTGTTTTTGAATAGACACCATCTAGCGTTAGAACTTTGAAGTGCTAATCGCCAAAATATTGCTGATATCTGGTGGTAAAAGCTTTGACCCCGCTAAATTTGTGGGTCATCTGAAGGTTCCCTTAGCATCAACTGGATACCGCTAAATTTTGGCTGGGGTGATGGTAAAACTTTGAAGTTCACAGGCCGTGCTACATCTTGGCCCAGCGTAAAGCATTGAAGTTGCCCTGCCGTGCGCTTCCCACACATGGTAAGCTGTATATACCTAATTTTGAGGGGTGGCGCGCACCTGAATCTCTCGATAATGTTAGCGACAGTTTGGTAGATGTCGACAACTCTATCGCGCTCACGTCATCTCTCGCTAATTTTAGCGTCATCTGCAGCTGCTGAACGGAGCGTGTGTGGGAAATGGACCGGAGCGTGGTCGCATCCATACGCGCTAAAGACGAGACAGATATGATGTTTCATGTTTTTTATTATCATTCGCTGTAAAAACACGCACACTTATAAATACAGATACGGCTTTTAAAATCACTCTACGCGACAAAGAAACCACTGGAAACACTTTATACAAAAATGTACAACACAAGCAGTATCAAGACACATCCGAGGAAAAAAAAAAGTTGTTGAATAACAAAGCAACGCGCGCGACACAATCCCCCCAAAAAAAATATATTTAGAAGGTCAGGGCGTGAGATGAGAAGAGAGATAGGATCCGGCTTTCGTACACTAGCGGATTATACAAAAATGTACACAAGAAGTTTCAAGACACACCGGTGGGAAATGCGAGCAATTGCAATACAGTCCAAAATATTTACGAGGCGTGTGATGAGGAGGCAGATCGCTCGCTTCCTAAAACGCTCTTGTGTCCAAAAGGAAACGTCGTAATCCCGTCGCTGCGAATGTATCGCTTGTTGTCGAACGGATTCAGAGCAATCTTTTCGACCGCGATTCTTTTGTTCTCGTTAAGTTTTCGAGCAATCAAATGTTGCGTCACTCTGTGCAAAGTTTTCGTCTCTAGAGCGTGCTTGTACAGCTCGTAGGTGAACTTGCGAGACTCGCATTTCTTTACTCCCTTGGCTCTTACGCAACACGTGTTGCTGCTTGTTTTGAAGCTGTATAGCTTTGGTTTTAAGCAACAAAAAGCCACTAAGTGAGTAGTGGGATATTCATTTTTTAACACACCGAGTCTCATTCTGTTTTCGGTTGAAATGTTTACAAGGTCAGGGTGTGAGATGAGAAGAGAGATAGGATCCTGGGGACGTGATTCTCGTAATCATTGCCCGTCGACTGAGTCGTTTCCAGAATCGCTTCAAAGTCGTAAACGCAATAAAAGGGGAACTCTTCCATGACATGCGTGCTCCGACTCAAGTACAGTTCGTCACCCTTGTTTGGGAAGACGGTTTTGTCCGGCTTCTTGTCCCTGCACATTGAGAGATGGTCAGATAGGGTTTCTTGCCTCTGAAACCCGGTTAGACACCTCTTACAACGAAAGCGTAGGCTTTTGGCATTTGAAAAAAGCCTCGAAAAGTTTGTAATGCCCACAAAATGGTTCTCAACAAGGAGATGATCGGCATGCTGCTCCAACTCGTCATCAACTACCTTCAGGGGGTAGACAAAGTTTTTCTCGCTGTCATAACCAAACACGTTCACTGAGACACAATTTTTACGCTCAAAAGCCTCCACGTCTTGAGGGAAGGTTACAGGGAACGTTTTCGGAAACAGATACTTGCACATATGTTCACGATACGAGGATGCTCTTCCTCTGTAAGCCCCGTTCGCAGGATGCAAAACGGCGAGCACCGCAAAAACAAAGCACATGTCCCGTTCAGAATCGTGAAGACGCTCGCTGACACTGACGAGGCATTGCTTTGAGGCAAGTTGCTTCAGCAGAGAAACAATGTCCGCAACCAACGGTCGTAGGAAGGAATCGTCCCAAACTAAGAGTACAAAGTTTGATCCCGACAAGAAAGAATCCCGAGCCTTGTTCCTGATAATGCTCCAACCGAGCAGCTATTTCAGTGCAAACTCGCTGAATCGAACTACTGATATTACCGTCCACAAATCCGGTTTAGACCTGAATATGAAAAAAGTGCACAGTCACAACAATGTCGTCGTCAGGAAGGAGACGTCCGAGCTCGACAGTGAGTGTCACGAAAAAAAAACGCAGCGGCAGACCAAAATATCTGAGCACGTTTGACATATGCTCTGCATGATGTCTAAAAAAAGGTTTCCACGTCGTACCCCTCTGTGTCTCTTTCGTGTGACTCGTATTGAGCCACATAATTACGAAGAGCGCACACTCTTTCGTAAAACGGAATGCATGGCGAGGGAGTCACATTGTGAACCAAGGCTAAGAGAACTTGAAGCGAGTCTGCACTGGAATAATGCTGTCGGTCGTCGGGAGAGCACAGGTGACAGGTAACCATGATGGGGATGAGATGGCTAGACGATATTCGTAGATATCCGACGATTAGGTGACGAGGGGGCTAGATGATGCGGGTCGACTAGGTATCGGTGACCTTTTCAGAGATACCGAAACAAAAAAAAAAAAATCCTATTAGCGAGGAGAACACTAGGCTTTTAGACTGCTCACCTTGCTGTGCAAGAAGGGTGTGGTGGAGGACCGAGGTGATTTTTCTCCCTCTCGAGGACCAAATGCTGAAACAAAATGTCTTATTAGCGAGGAAAACGCGAGGCCTTTAGTCTGCTCACCTTGTAGCGCGAAGAACAGGAGAAAAACGCTGCGTGACTCGGGTAGTTCGAGTGCGAAAAGCTGGAGTAGGCCCAGGGAGTCGTAGGCCGTGCAATCACAGTAAACGATGAAATCGCAATGTTTAGCGCAGATTTTCCTGTAAGCAAGGACTGCAGGATGCGCACGTCAGGGCGCGAAGCACATTCCCACGCGGCGGGAGACTCGCGCGGCTTTTGCTTCACGATAAATGCTCACACGCGTCGCAACAGTGCGGTTTATAGCGGCGCCCGAACGTATACACAAATCGCAATGTTTAGTCAACGAAGGATATCCGATAAAAAGAAAAAGCGGATGCTCCCCAAGCTCGGAGCTGATCGCGCGATACAAGTACACGTACCTAACAGGAATAAGACTAGACATGTTTGGACTAGTTAAAAACCGCGGACTAACAACAGATTAATATGCGCGCTGTACACACGCATATCTAAAAATTAAATATAGTTGCACACAAGGAAAAGGTTTGTATAAAATAGGGGTAGAAACTGACTCGCTGTCGCACTACCCCAAACACAGTTCGATAACTACCCCGTCGTTTTAAAGATGGCAGAGGAAGGACAGCGAGCCTTTGATATTGTACATTCTCACTTCATCGAGCGTTTTCGGCAAAGAAATCCTCGGTCTTTGGAGGAGATCCTTGCGTTTATCAATCCGCAACTCCTCCACGACTACGGCTCGGGTGAAGGAGAAAACAGGGACGAGGAAGAAGTTGATCCCGGGAGAGATATACAACCACCGCTATTTGCATACTTGGCGATGCAAATGTCGGCGATCCTTGCGGTCGCCTTTGGTGAGTATATCTGCCCTTGCGGGATGCTTCTAGCGTATTTTTTGCCCTTTGCCCTTGTACGACAATTGACGGCCCGCTTCCGGACTCGACAGTTTTGGGCTGGGTTGGGGGGTTCCCGCGAGTCGGCCGAGTCGACGCAGGAAGTGCGAGAGTTTGTGCGGGATCACCTCATAGCGGCTGAACACCTGTTGGCGGAGCGGCCTGGTGAGTCACATATCTGCATCTTAATGACTTCATAACTTGTCACTTTTTTTTTTCAGATGACGATAGCGGTGTGGAGCATGACTACGTGGACAGTGAATAACATCTGGTACTTCGTGTCACCTCCTCATCGGTGAGAAATACGTGTATAACGTATTGAAGTTGTATTTAAAGTCTGACTTGGCACAAAGTGCACTCGCCGAAATTGGTCGAAAAAAAGGGCTGCAAAAATGTCAACGCGTTCGGAGGGTAGAGAAGCTGATCAAATTGATCCTCCTATTGTCTTTTCTTTACAGTTTTCGGTGTGCCCTCTGTCGGTCCAGGTTGGAGCGGATCCCCCACAAAACTGCGCCTCACAAAAGAGCATTTTCGGAAGCGAGCGATCTGCCTCCTCATCACACGCCTCGTAAATATTTTGGACTGTAGCGCAATTGCTCGCGTTTCCCACCGGTGTGTCTTGAAACTTCTTGTGTACATTTTTTGTATAATCCGCCAGTGTACGGAAGCCGGATCCTATCTCTCTTCTCATCTCACACCCTGACCTTGTAAACATTTCAACCGAAAACAGAATGAGACTCGGTGTGTTAAAAAATGAATATCCCACTACTCACTTAGTGGCTTTTTGTTGCTTAAAACCAAAGCTATACAGCTTCAAAACAAGCAGCAACACGTGTTGCGTAAAAACCAAGGGAGTAAAGAAATGCGAGTCTCGCAAGTTCACCTACGAGCTGTACAAGCACGCTCTAGAGACGAAAACTTTGCACGGAGTGACGAAGCATTTGATTGCTCGAAAACTTAACTAGAACAAAAGCGTCGCGGTCGAAAAGATTGCTCTGAATCCGTTCGACAACAAGCGATACATTTGCAGCGACGGGATTACGACGTTTCCTTTTGGACACAAGAGCGTTTTAGGAAGCGAGCGATCTGCCTCCTCATCACACGCCTCGTAAATATTTTGGACTGTATTGCAATTGCTCGCATTTCCCACCGGTGTGTCTTGAAACTTCTTGTGTACATTTTTGTATAATCCGCTAGTGTACGAAAGCCGGATCCTATCTCTCTTCTCATCTCACGCCCTGACCTTGTAAATATTTTTTTTTATTGTATCGCGCGCGTTGCTTTGTGATTCAACAACTTTTTTTTTCCTAGGATGTGTCTTGATACTGCTTGTGTTGTACATTTTTGTATAAAGTGTTTCCAGTGGTTTCTTTATCGCGTAGAGTGATTTTAAAAGCCGTATTTGTATTTATAAGTGTGCGTGTTTTTAGAGCGAATGATAATAAAAAACATGAAACATCATATCTGTCTCGTCTTTAGCGCGTATGGATGCGACCACGCTCCGGTCCATTTCCCACACACGCTCCGTTCAGCAGCTGCAGATGACGCTAAAATTAGCGAGAGATGACGTGAGCGCGATAGAGTTGTCGACATCTACCAAACTGTCGCTAACATTATCGAGAGATTCAGGTGCGCGCCACCCCTCAAAATTAGGTATATACAGCTTACCATGTGTGGGAAGCGCACGGCAGGGCAACTTCAATGCTTTACGCTGGGCCAAGATGTAGCACGGCCTGTGAACTTCAAAGTTTTACCATCACCCCAGCCAAAATTTAGCGGTATCCAGCTGATGCTAAGGGAACCTTCAGATGACCCACAAATTTAGCGGGGTCAAAGCTTTTACCACCAGATGTCAGCAATTTTTTGGCGATTAGCACTTCAAAGCTCTAACGCTAGATGGTGTCTATTCAAAAACAAATCACTGGGTCCAGCACGGTCTGTGAGTTTCAAGACTTTGCCCCACCGTTTAGCAGGTCCACTTCAAAGATTTACGCTGGACCAAGATTTAACACGGTCCGCCAGCTTCAAAGTTTAACCGTCACCTCACCCCCCCCCCCCCCCCCCCCAATTAGCGGGACCGCGACTGTTGCCAATTGGACCGTCACATGACGTCCAAAGTTTATATCGGGTCGAAGCTTTTACAATCAGGTGGCACCCAATTTGAACGAGGACCACTTCACAGTCTGAACACTAGATGGCGCCTATTCCCGAAATTCGCTGGGTCTTTGCAAAGTTTTTGCGAGCTGGCCCCAAATTTTAACAGGGCCACTTTAAAGCTTTACGCAGGATCAACATTAATCACGGTCCGCGAGCTTCAAAGTTTTACAGACACCTCAAGCCAAATTTAGCGGGACCCAGCTGCTGCTACTGGGGACCGTCACATGACGCCAAAATCCAGCGGGTTGAAGACCCCAAATGCAACAGCTAAGGGGGCGCCACGAGGCCATAGATTAATATACACAAGGTAAAGAGCGGACACTGCCTTAGGCCCCAGCGGCCCAGATAGACGAGTGACAGCCAGCGCTCCTAGCAGGCGGCATTAAGCATAATCTGGTTCCGGTTCCGGTCAAGTTAGTTCCGGTTTCGGTTTGGGCATTTCTGCTCCGGTTCTTCGTTACCCTTCTCCTTCTATTTTTCCCCTCTCTTTCCTCCTCGCCTCCCTCCTCGCTAGGCTCTCGGGAGCTACTCGACTCCCGGGGCCGCTTCTTTTTCTTTTTTTTCAAAATTTCTACTTCACAAAACAGAGGTGTATATCTTGCTTGTCTGCTTTTTCTATTGTTAAACATTGAAGTTACACCATCTCCACATTAACTCCTGACTGGTGGAGCATTTTGGGGTCAACAACAGAAAGTGATTCGAAAACATTTTATTGGACCACATTTTTATATACATGATTTGCTTCAGGCGCTCTGTATGTTTTATAAGAAAAAGATCCTCACAAAAATAAATGAATATGATGGCGTTCAGCATATCATTCACTTCGTAATAGATTATCAGTGGAACCAAGTTAACAAAAACTTTGCACAGGGAACATGCTGAGTGATCCATTCGCTTTTACGACGACTCGGGCACAGGAAGGAAGTGCAGAAATAAATAAGACATCGCTATCATCACCAGTTATAAGAGTATAATACGAGAGCAAAGCATACAGCGGAGAGTACAAATTCCCAATTCCCGGCTAATATAAAACACACGAATTGGCAAAACAATTGGGTTGTGCGTATGTTTATACAGCCTAGAACTTTGTCTGCCTCAACGGGCGACGAGCCTCCCAGCTGTGGATGAGCAATTTGGCCAGTGCAGTACAACCGCTAGCCTGGGGTCTTTAACGTGCACCACGCAGTAGTGATACACGACCGCACGCCGGTACGATGCTCATCCAGATCGAAATGGGCAGGGGTGAGGATTGAACCCAGGATCCCTGGGTTCTGCAGCGCGAGCTTTCGCTCCACGTGCTCTGAGCTGGTGTGCTCTAGCCCACTCGGCCACCGATCCCCCCTACACGAATTGGCATAGCCTAAAACGGACTGTGGGAGAGCCATTACCAAACAATGAGAACTCTATTCAGAATTTGACAAGATTCAACGTCCTTCAACATTCCACAAAATACATTTGATCAGAAAGAAAGTATGGCGTAAAAAAAAAAGCGGCTTAAAGACTATAGACAGTGAATACAAAAGTGGAGGCATTTTCTTTCGAATCTATAGCCTATACATTATTTTCATAGACATTTTGTAGAAAGTGGATAAACATTTTTGCAAGGGGGCCGTGATACATATTTGTTGGAAATAACTGAAATAAACGTTCGGAGTGCAAGTTGCATCGCTCAATTAGTAAGCACTTTCTGTTTTTGATTTGGCAACCACCTCCGTTAATACACTATTAACACTTAAACTTTTCTAGTTGCTTACCAGCAACTGGAGAGTGCAACCAGACATTGTCCAAGTTCCGGTTGAGAAATCGAACATGCCAACACAAGCGTATTCTGCAAAACATTTTTAAAAATCATTTGTGGCACTCTGAGCAAAGTAAACTACCCAGTCCTGAAAGTGTGTGATACAAGGCAGCACACACTCCTCGAACATGCGCCACACTTTATATCACGGCAAGAAAGTGATTTTCTAGTTGCTGAATAAAATTAAAGGCAACCTGTGATAGTACTACTAGGTTCCCGAAACGTTTTCCACGCACCTGGTATGCTTTCAGCACAAGAAAGTACTGGTGAGGCCTGGTTAAGTTGTCAGACTCATCCCTCAGCAGCTGAGAACAGCCACAACTGTGAATTGTCTGTTCAAGGAAATGCTAAATCAAATAGCTCCAACGTAATAAGTGGATGAGTGATCAATTATGTTAGACCTCAGGTCTGATGTCAGCTCAGAAATATCCTCTAGTCGCGGGAAGTTATCAATTGGAAGACATTCGACATTGTCTGCAATTGGACTTTCATGGTGCAAAAATATTGGCAACTCCCTGAGGAGGTCAGCCTTGTCATCCTCTACGTTTCAATTGTTCGACAGTTTGAACAGTTTCTTTATCCGTATGTGTTTTAGTCCTGAGGTGAACTGATACACATTTAGGTTTGTGTTGCAGCCCAGCATTTGTCATATAGCTCCAAATATGTTCTCAATTGGGTATTGCTGCAGGCGTCGTGTAAGTAAGAACTTAAAGTCAAGGTTCGTTGAAATCACCTCCCAGAGCATGAGGGCACTCTTTATAGTAAGTTACCACCCTATGATCGCTTGTGGCTACCTCCTACTTTGGAACTACCATGCTGAAATCCATCCGAATCGCTGGTGAAGGAAACCGAGTACCTCAGATTCTCCTTTCAGAATGGCATGACGCAACTTCTGCTCTATCTTCTTGAATGGTGAGCTATTTAGACAATCAAAAAGTCTGTCTATCCTATCGCAGAAATAAGCTCCAGCCATGGCTCCCTCAGGAAGCTCCTTGGCATAAACAAGTGATAGGACTGCGAGACAGACTGAGGCACTCGGTACCTGTGCGGCAAGCTTTACTTTCATGTTACTCAAAGCGTTTTGAAAAATGTGTCTCTCAGTAAGTTTCGGAGCCAGTCTCAACCTCATCTCATGGGTAGAACGATAAAGTTCAACAATCTGGGACTACGCAATGACCTGATTTTCACTGCAAAATGTGTGTGCTTTGAGATTGTTTCTGGTTGTTCTGATGAGGTGTGGAACATCGAAGGTAAAGTAAACATGTTCGTTGTCAACTTGAAAACTGGCTTATCAACAGACACACCAAGTTGGCTGGCCAAGCTTACGTTTGAAGCCCCCTGATCACAGACCACAGCCTTCACTGTGAAGCCAAGAGTCTTAAGCTCCCGCAATGAGAGGAATGAGGAGACTGCGGATCAAAGACGCTGTTGAAGTGTGCACAACAGTCTATGCAAGGGGCTGAACCCACCTCCTGGAAATTCCAGAGAGCACAACGACCAAGGCTCTATCTGCAACACCGTTCAACACCGTTATCTGTAAATTCATAAACAATGTCGTGCGCAGGGTCATAAGTCAAGTTCATTTACAAAACAATCCCATCGATAACCGAGGTGCACACACGATTGCAGCCCGACAGCCCGACAGAAACAACAGAGCGAGAAGCTCAAGCCGCTCGGCTCCACAAACTCACACCGAGCATGCGAGCACGCGGCTGGTCATGCGTCACCTTGTTTGATGCAAAGCCGACCAACACGCTGCAGCAGAAAGCACAGATGGACGGCACGCATGGCACGGACGAACGACGCACGGACGAGCAGAGACCATGCAGAATGATGCTGAGGCGACGGCGTGCAGGCAAGCAGGCGGGCAGACCCACGGCAGGCCATGGCAGGCGCCATTCATCACGTGATTTTTATGACGTACTAGATTAAAACTATTTAGTCGTTTTAGGTACTTTAAATAATTATAGAGCATAACAATTTAAAAAATAAATACTCCTCACAGAAACAGTTCTAGTTAATTTTAACCAAATTACAGAAAAGCGCCACGTAGCGGAGGGCATTAAACGCACTATCTGGGCCGCGAATCGGCTTCTGTGTCCTCTCGTTACGTTTACTCTATTACTCTATGACGAGGCTACGAGTCCGTGAACACCGCTTGAATCGCGCGCGCGAAATCACGTGATAGGAAGACGAGCAACGTCACACGACCATGGTCACATGACCTGCGGCAATGAAGCATCCTGTTTTTAAACGCATTACAAAAGCCAAGTAGCGCGCGGGACATCACGTGAACTGAATGCACACACACACGAACAACTAACCCGACTTAAGCGGTCTCGGAAGTAATGTGATCGTAGCTCAGGGGGTAGAGCGTCGGGCTGGTGAGCACGAAGTAGCGAGTTCGATTCTCCGCCGGCCGCGGAGCCTTTTTTATCGAATAAAAGGGACATTTACCGCGCAGCGATTCAAATTCAAAACACGTGACCGTCATGGATGGATGAATACGGCTGAGCCCTTTGTATCGGGCCGTAGCTACGCCACCTAGCCATTTTGTCTTACCCTTTAAGCTTAGAATATTTTAATGTGAAAACTATATTCACTCCGTACTGAAAAGAAAAGTGAGGCTATAAATCCCCCTTGCCATCAGTTAATAAGAAAATGCCTAGTCTTCTCTCGCTTTCTGCCACCATTCACTTAATCTTTGCTTGGTAATCTCCACTGTCTTGAAATCCACTTTTCCTTCGCTGTCTCTAAAACCCAATGACCTTTTTAAATCTATGTTGTCTTCGGTATGCATAGGGTGAAGCCCTTTACAGTAGAGTATCAAGTGCTCAGCCGTCTCGTCCTCCTCTCCACAAGCAGCGCACACTGTGTCCATTTCCTGGTACTTCGCTCTGTATGTTCTGGTTCGCAAAACACCTGTACTTGCCTCAAACAACAATGAGCTTGCCCTAGAATTGTCATAAATACTTTCTTTGGCAATAACTGTTTTGTTTAATCTATAGCCTTCCAGAGCCTTCTTTGTCTGCATTCCCTCTAGCCACCGATCTCTTTCTGTGGCCTTAACTTTCTTCTTAACTGAGACCTGCTTTTCCGTAACCCCACTATAGCCTAAAAACTTTCCTCTTAATTTCCTAGTGCGCTGTCTCCATTTAGTGTCTATACTCCTCATGTATAAATAGCTGAAAACCTTTCGTGCCCATTGCTCCCCACCCATTTGCCTCAACCGATCCTCAAATTCTATCTTGCTCACAGCTTCCCTGTCCTCAAATGACGCCCATCCCATGTCTCCTTGTACTCCCTGGTTTGGTGTTTTGCAATGTGCCCCCAAAGCCAGCCTACCTACTCCACGCTGTTTTATTTCTAGTCTTGCATGCACTTCGGATTTCATGCATAGCACTGCGTTTCCAAAAGTCAAGCCAGGCACCATGACCCCTTTCCAAATCTCTCTCACCACCTCATACCTGTTGTAATTCCAAAGTGCTCTATTTTTCATTACAGCCGCATTTCTGTTGCCCTTACCTATTATATACTTTTCATGCTCACTGAGATATTCTGCACCACCACATATCCATACTCCTAGATACTTGTATTTACTAGCTCTCTCAACTGTAATATTCTGTATCTTCAGTCTCTCAACATCATCATTGTTAAAAATCATGACTGCTGATTTTTCACTACTGAATTCTAAACCTAATTCCTCTCCTTCCCTACCACAGATGCTCATTAATTCCTGCAAATCTATCCTGTTGTTAGCCATTAGTACGATATCATCCGCATATATCAGTCCCGGTAAGGATTGCTGAATTGTTTGGCCTAGCTTACTGTACGAAAGGTCAAATCCAAGCCCACTCTTCTCTAGTCTATCCTCCAATCCTCTCAGATACAACATAAACAGCAAAGGCGATAACGGGCACCCCTGCCTAAGGCCTCGTGTGACTAGAGTTCCTGTATATAGCTACCTACGGTAGTAGAGTTGCGCATTCAGCCTCGGCGGGCGGCCGTAGCGCCGGCTCTCCTGCACACCCTGGATGCTTTGCTCGTCACGTGACTAAATTTGGCGAATAGCGGCGCCGCGCGCGCCGCCGCGCATGGAAACCAGGAGAGGAGGAGAAGGTGGGCGAAAGCAGGGGAACATACGCCGGGGCGCAAGCAGGGTCGCCGGAGCGACCGTAAAGGTGGCTTTCTTGCATGGCGCCGGATGCTTTGCTCCTCACGTGATGGATCTCGGCGAATAGCGGCGTGGCGGCGCGGGGAAAACGAATGCGCAACTCTGCTACCCCTTCGGGGGAGCATATAGAGGAACTCTACGTGTGACCGGAGCGCAGCGCCCTCTTTCGGATGCAGCACGAACCCTGTGCGACATCACGTGAGCGCCCTCTGTCGGACGCAGCTCGAACCCTGTGACATCACACGTGAGACGCCCTGAGCGCCGCAATTCAAGTCCTATAGCGCCCTCTGTCAAACGAAGCTCGGACCCTGTGTGACATCACGTGGTTGTTATCAGATGATGACCGCAGCTGTCAACACCTGGTCAACCACGCTTGTGGTTTGAGGTCTGTGGTTTGAGGTTTGAGGTTATGGTAAGTGACACGCGCCTGACACGCGACGCGCACGTGACTTCACACGTGACGGGACCTCGCTGAGCTCCGATTGGTCACTGGCTAATGCCCTGTGGGCGGGGCCATCGATGCCCACTGCCTGGCATTGGTCACTGGGATGGGAGAGAGAGAAAGGGCCCCGCCCTACTGCGCTGTGATTGGTTGGATTGGGTTTGGCCCCGCCCTCCTGCGCTGTGATTGGTCGGATTGGGTTAGGCTCCGCCCCCTTGGGCGTTTGTTGACAGGTGGCCGAATCCGTACACTTATTCTACTACTTAATGCCCTTTAAAAGATTCTTTTTTTTTCAGCTCAATGTCACTTTAAGTTTGCTTGTACTTCTAAAATGCCTACGAACTTGGTTTGGCCTCATCACTTAAACACATGTTAAAATAAAATAAAATAAAATAAAAAAACAACAAAAATATGTCATAATGTTTGCAGCCGACACCGTATCTTTTGAATGAGCGAGCAGTTTGACCGCGACTAAGCAGTCCTAAAAGCTCAAAGGCACAATTATAAACAACAAGTGTGTTCTTTTTTTTTTTACGTGATCAAGTTACAACATGACTTTGTTTTGGAGAACTCTCGGAAAAAACGACGCATCGCTGCGCTTGAAGGTGTTTCTAAAATAAAAATAGGACCCGCGCGCGATCGCAGTTTTTGTACTTTGCTGTATGCTCACAGCGTAAGACTTCAGAATTCCATATAAAAAAGAGACGGACTCAGCTGTGTTTATTCTGTTTGTAGGTTGGCGCATCAAAGTAAACGCCCACCCGCCTGGTTATTCTGAAAGAACCCAGAACTAACGGTTGATATGTCATTATATTGTGCGAAAGAGAAGGAATGAGAGAATTCTGTGCGCAGTGCAAGTTCGTCCGCTTCTTCTGCAGGAGTTGCGGTGACGTCAGAACGACGCCGAGCCCTGATTGGCTCTGATGGAAAAAATAGTGGGTAGACATGAAGGCACCTTGCTTTGAGGTTTACCCACTATCCATCAATCAGAGCCGATCAGAGCTCGGTGTCGTTCTGACGTCACCGCAGCTCCTGCAAAAGAAGCAGACAAGCTTGCGCTCCGCATAGTCATGGAGAGCTTCAGACACGCAGGTTGTGGCTGCTTATGTTCACGCTTCCTGCTTCGTGATTGGTTCTTTGGTGTTGTTACCGGCTGATACCGTCATCTCACTGACTGCGGGGCGATAATGAGATGCTCGGGATTCGACACGTCCCGGGATTCTTAAGCTAGCCAGTGACCACAGCACTCCGACTTTCTTCTCAAGTGTGCATGTGTGACATGCCGGGCTGTGAGTGTTCCCCTCCCATGCGCGTTTTGCGGATTGACGCACTACAGCCTAGAAGACGAAGCATGCACCTTTCCTCCCCTGATGCCATGTCTAGTGGCACCCCAAAGCGTCGTCTAGCTCGCGACCGCATCGTCCACAGCGCGTCCCGCAGCGTCTCACAAGGAGCGGGACGCTAAGCACGCGGCGACGCCAAGGCGCACGCGTCTGCCACTTTTCGGCGTACTCTCATTGAGCTTCAGAGTGGTTGTCACTTGGGCCGCGCCGGTCGGGGATTCACTAAGGATGATGTAATGCGCAGCCATGATGTAGGAACAAGAGGAGGCGACATACCGGCAAAAGCCAGCCAAACAAGAAAATCCCCAAGTGAAGCCGGAAGTGAAGGTAGCGTCAAGGGTGCCATGAATGTTTTTTCCATCCTCTAGCATCGTTTGGTTTTGTTCGTTTTTGGTCATCATTTGGGGGGGGGGGGGGGGGGGGGTCCTTTAAACCGGAAGTCTCTCCTGACTTTACCTCTGCTGGCGTTGTGCCACTTCTAGAAGCTTCCTACCTCCATGTGCGCAGGCGTTGCCTTCAAGATGGTGCTGACTGAGGGCGTATGAGAGTGCAACGACGACAGGAAAGCGGGGGGGACGTATGGGTGTCTGGAACGCGGGACCACGTCGGATCAGCGTTAGGGTCTGTTCCGAAAATAAGTAACGGAATAGCGTTAACCGTTACATATTTTTTTTTCAAAAATTCACGCGTTTTTGAGATTTGTTATTGTCTTGCCAATAAAAGAAATGCCATTACCGTTACTCGACATATATCACGAACGTTAATATTGTTTTACTTTAGATTACAGCATTTAGCACCGATAAGGCGCAGTTACGAAGTTTGACGGTAATCAAAGGTTCCAAGAGTGACTTGAGAATATTTTTACACTTCGTTTACCGAATTCGAAGAAGGCAGAGCGGTCCCTATGGTGCGTTGACTCTTCAAAGGGGCCAAAATCCTGAATAATTTTAGTCAAGCGTAAGGAGTGCCTCACTTTCATAAGCAATGCCGTAAAAAAGTAACAAAAACAAAAAACAAAAAGTACGTTACTAAAAAAAAAGTAACCCTTTTTGTTACCTGTGTGACGCGTTACTTTTAACAGTGCGTTAGAGGCGGCAGGGTGGAGAAGTGAAAGGCTGTCGCCGACGGACCCAAGCTTCTCCAGACTTTCGCTGGCCTGGCCTTCCGCTTTTAGGTGGGAAACACCCCTGCTGAAGGTTGGTGTGTGTGTTCTCGGGTACGTGCGAAGACCGCGGCAGCGTCGTCCTCCCGAAAACGCCAACCCAAGTGCCAACACCGCTCCGTCTAGAAACTTATGTTTCTGCAAGCCTGAGCCTCGTCAATCAGCAAGTCAACACCTGATCACTGGACCTCTCAGGGTTCGCCAAGAACGTTGCTCCATTCGTTTATTTTTTTATTGTTTTCGGAGTTGTACGCAACTATTCTGCGAGCCCTTATGGTCGTGTCGTGTAATATGCATGTTTTAACATGCACTTTCTTTTTTCTTTTTTTTTTTTTTGCAAACAGATTCTTTGTAAGGACTTTTACGTCCCGGTGAAATCTCCTTCAATACCCCGAACCTCCAGCGGCTTGTTTATGCTCAATACTCACAGAACTAAAAATCAAATGTGTGCCTTAATTTTCTTGTTGCAATTATTTGTAGCTCATCTGAGTTAATTAATAAAGGAATTCATTTGATCGCCTTCGCCTTTATACCATAGTCCATTCAGCTGGTCGTTTTCTAGCGCCACAATCCTCTGAATCGGACCTCCTAATCCGGGAGCGTCTCCAGATCCGAGCTAGAAGAACAACGCGCCAGCCGAATGCTCGACCACTTTTCCAAAGGGCCCGAGCGCCTAGACGGAACCGGAGACCGAGGGCAACTTCGGTTCATTGAGATGCCGCAAGCTACCGCCCGGAACGAAGGGTTGAACCAATACCATTTATCCATCCAACAACCCCACCGCATTTCCGCATATTTGATGTCACGTGACCTAACGACACATGACAGATACATCAATTTCTACACTAAATCTAGCGGGGGAATGGACGTCACGTGCGATCCATACACCAATAGACTTCTTCCAAAACCGACGCGCCCCATTGCGGCGAATACCACGCAGTGCACTCTGGGAACTAGTTGGCCACTCCGTTTTGGTTTGGACTGAGAAGCGTCATCTCATGCTATCGCGCCGCGACCGAACGCGCTGCTTGCGTTTTCGATTATCTGACTGTTTACGAATGTACAATACACTCATTCTCGAGCGATACAAAACGAAGACCGGGGCACATTCCTTGGTTCCCGAAACACCGGATATTGTGCGTGCGCATGCAAACGTAGTAAGACGTGGCTTAGTCACCTCACCCTACGAGTGCATCTTTGAGCTCAATGTCATTAATCCCGCCTAGTACCAGTGAACTACAACTGCAATTTGGTCACCCTGAGCCCTACACGTATTTTGTTTGCTAAAAGTCCGCTTCTTGTTATTTCATTGGGCGAAAAGCAAGCCGCATCCTCACAGGAGTCTCAAAGTTGAGCCCAGCGTTGACGCATGAACTCCTAAGGAAACGCAATAAATTCTACCTCACTACCGCGCAAAAGTTACTATGATGTCTTCCTCCTGTCATCACATATCTCACACTCAAATTTTAGGCTGGTAGAAGATTAAGTTTTCGCAAACGCTGAGATCGGCTAGCTACGACGGAGGCCCTAACAAACGTCCCTACTCCTGGCTAAACCTTTTTGGACGAGCTTTTACTGACGCCCAAGATCTGTGCCTGAACGGTGTGTCTGAAATTATCTTGGCATACTCAGTCAGGTATAAAGAAATCACATAACAAATATTATGGCCATTAGCAACCGTCAAATACGCTTTGAATAATTTCGTTTGTTTGGCACACCGCATAGGGTTTCATGCCCGTCCGGCGCACTTCCGGCGAACGGTGCGACATTGTTCACACAAGTGCTCGACTTTTGCTTTCTTAAAACGGTTTGTATGTGCAAATGTGCCTATATGATTTCAGGATAACTTTATGCGCATACGCGATGTTGAATATTAGTGGAATGCAAGCGGGTATGGGACTTCACTTCGTGCAGTGCTGCGGGGCAGTAAAGATTAGAGATGAGAAGTCTGTTCAAATGCAGCTTTTCAATGGCGACTCCGAGTTTTACCTCGCGTACTCAGTCGTATTAAAAAAAACTAACTGCAAAAAGTTTTATTTCGTCTACGGAAGCACGAAACAAACAAACTTCCTGATCAACGAATGTAAAGGCACGAGCTCGATGCATGCATACTTATTGCTTGCTACAGCTTGTTGATTCGTAGTCGTACACAAGCAAGATCCCCGAGCTTTGCAGCGTCGAAATTCCCAGCACTGGCTCGTCCACAGACCTCGAAACGCTAACAGAAAGGCTCAAGTACAAAAATACAATAAGCATGCGTTAAGACAAGCTATACATCTCGGGCGTGTGCTAAAGCTTTGAGGTCTGGCCATTTAGGCTATAGTTTAGAGACCACAAATGACGCTCTCGGGACCAGAAAACATGAGATAACGGCCGTTAATAGTCCACGCTCTGTGTATTTGAGTAATCTCTTGTCGACGTGTCGATTGAAACCGAAACTACGCCACTCTCCTCCCTGGCCAACTAGTTCCCAAAGTGCAACGCGCGCCGTGTTGCAAACAGGGATTTATGGAAGTAGTCAATTTAGTTTCCCCGCTAAAGATAGCGTGTAAATTGACTCCACGTTACCTATCAACCCAGTTTCCCCATTCAATTTACCAGGGAAATCGATAACTATACCGGTTCTTCTTCACTCCCCAAAACCACGGTTCAACGTCCTCAAAATAGTTTAAACGATCGCACCTTAAACAAATCTAAAAAAGGTTCTTACAAAAAGAAAACGAGTTAGAGGTAATTTTTAATGTATCTTTGTCCTGTGAATTTGAATATCACGAGCATTTGACACGAACGTGTCAATAGAATCGAGAGCAACCGAAAAACCAACCGCTGGGTCTGACGTCATACCCAGAAATTTCAGCTGCCTCACGCGTGCCTCCTGTGAGAGAATGCGTTCTCCGCTTTTGACTGCTCGTGTAAGGCTTGCGCAACAGCGCGGAAATGTCAAGATCTCTGTATAATACGTCATGATTCCCTCCCCACTCCAAACGCGACGGGAAAGAGGGGCTTCAGCGCGCTTTTGAAAGCGCTGTTGTGGCTACTTGGCGCATCAGTCTGAAATATAATTTTATATTCGTAATCCTGGAGGCCAAATAAAGACCATTTAAGTGTTTCCTCTCAAATACAGAACCGTTTAAGGTTGCCTTTAAATACTGAATTCGTGCATTTTATAGGACTTTAGAGGTAAAGCTCGCTGCCACATTTTATGTTAACGCTTCTTGCTTCGTGATTCGTATCTTCGGCTTTTGTATCGGCTGATTTCACATTCTTATTGGCTGCGAAGCGATCGTGAGATGCTCGGGACGCTGTCGGGGACAAGATCCGTCCAATCGGCGTAGTGACAGTCCTTCGGCAAGTTCGACTGTCCGCGCTGAACATCATAATTGGAGAATCCTATCCGCAACGACGTAGTATGATCATCGTCCGGCACTTCATGATGCGAAACAAACAACCCTAGAGAAGATCTTCATACGGCGGCTTTACCACTTCTGCAGTTCAGTGCACGTCGCGCCGGGGTTTTACGACCATTAGAACGAAGTATCTTGGAGGGGGGCACGGGAGTGAGCTATGACTCTTGCGGTAGCAAATATGTATGGTATTTTCAATAACCGTTCAATTTTTTTTTTTTTTTTAATATTCATGCGGGGTTTTATTCCAGCTGCCATTTCTATTTTCGCAGAAAATTGCGAACATTTTGTTTCCAGGACCACAGCAGAAGTCACGGTAGACGTGCTCAGGTAAGTGAACTTTGACGGCTTCTGCTAGTCACGTGTCTAGGCCGGAGTTGTGCGTCATCGCTCGACGAACGAAAACAAAAATGCGAACGTTGTTGCAGTCAAGACCTTTGCAGCGGACGTGTGCCTTCCAAACACGTAAGCTGCACAACTTGTTGCTGGGCAGTTTTAACCTTTAATATAGGGCGGTTTTACGTCACGAAACTCCAGCTCGAAATATCACGGTATTCATTGCTGGAAACCTCCGACGTACGCGGAGGTAGTGTTTTCCGGCTCGCTTAACTACTCCTGCGTTGTGCTCAACTGCCGCTGCCGGAACAGCGGAGAACAAAAAAGCGGAGGCTTGTACTCGAGGTTTATACAGACCGCTCTTTCATTATTTTTTTTTAGCTAATGCGAGACGGCAGTTGAGAACTTGCCCCATCGGCAGCAGCCAAAATAGTCCCGGCAGAGGCGGCCGAGCCCACCGAAGCGGTTCCAGAAGAAAAAAAAAAAAAAACTGGCAGTGACCTTTACAATCAAAGTCTTCAAATTCAGGCTGTCCGAACTGCTCCGGCAGATCGAGCGGAGCATTATGGGCACCCTGCCGTCCACCGCTCCGCAGCCGAACCAGGAGCCCGCGAGGTTACACTACGACGACCTGTACGGGTTTCAGACGCGGGGGCCAAAAGACGAATGACACCGCATCTACAGAGTGCGAGTTTAAGGCGACCACGGCGGAGAGAGAGGCCAGTTACGCGGGTGAGCGTGGGAGCATATTTAAAACGAGTGAAAGGGGGATCGGTGCCCAACTGCTCCCCCCCCCCCCTAAACTCCCAAAAGAGACCCCAACCCTATATAGTGAAAAAGCCATTTGCCAGAGAAATTTCTTATGTCCAATAAACACATGAATTATGCAAGATATATAAAAACATGTGAGAATCATGTAAGAACTATATAAAATATATAAGAACATATAAGAACCATATAAGAAACTTATAATAAACTTCTCACAAGTTTCTTACATGGTTCTTTTATGTTCTTATATTTCTTATATGTTTTTTATGTAGTTCTTATATGTTCTTATATATCTTGTATAATTCATGTGTTCATTGGACACAGATATTTCTCATACAAATGAAATTTTTCAAAACAGAAGGGCAACTTTTTTGTGGAAAAGATGTCATACGCCGGTTGTTATAAGGAAAAATTATTTCTTCCTGGTGAATGGTAATTATCAACTATATTTGTATGTGACGTCACGTCAGTCCGCGACGCAGACTGGTGAAATTCACACCGCCCACCGTCAACCCCGAGTCAAATTCTCATCTACACCCCCCAAAGATACATTTGTTGTTCAGGGACAAAAAAATAAAAAGATGATGATGATGATGATGATGATGATGGTGGTGCTGACGATGATGAAAACATTACCCATGAGCTGGCCGCTGAGTGAGTACTCTGAAGCGTCTCGAGACGGACGTTCAGACGCGTAGCTCCGTCGGGTGCGAGAGCATCGGATGGTTGTGAGGCGCCCTTGCCCGTACTTGAATCGGGAGGCGGAGAAATGGGACCAGCAAGGGAGCACCTGATTTGTTGATTTCGTGCTTTCTCAGGTTTTTGTAATAAAATTAAAGAGAAAGACTATTCATACTGCATGTGACGTTACTTCTCTGTACAGTTAAAACATCATGGACACATGTAAGTTGCAAATATATTTAACATCGTGAAGAGATGCAACATCATTGAGAGACGAGACGTAACATCACGGACAGATTCCAGGTAGGTGTGACATCATGGGCATATGTAACGTCACAGACAGACGTAATGTCACAGAGACATGTAACGTCCCAAACAGATGTAACGCCGCAGACAAATGTAATGTACCCAATAGATGTAATGTAGCAAAAACAATATGTAACATTACAGACAGATGTGACGTCACTGGCAGATAAAACGACACGAATCACTGTAACACAATGGACAGAGGTAACGCCATGGACAGATGTAAGGTCGGGGAGAGCGTGACATCACTGATGGAGCACCTAATTTCTCGGAAATGCTTAAAGGGGTGCGAAACAAAACTTTAGCTATTATTTATTTGTTTAGCCAGAAACTACGTTATGTCAGCACTTCAGAAACACCAGTATTCCACTTGTAAACGCACGAAAACTCATTTTTAAACGAATGAAACGATTTCTGAATACCACCTGCGAGTTGTGAAGTCGATGTAGTTACGACGTTGAATGCCTCACGGAAGTACAGCGCAAATGTATAGGCAACTCGGGCTTAAAAGGGTATTCCGCCGTTTTCTTTATAGTCCCCGATTTGCCTAAAAACTTGCTAAAAACACCAACAAACATCGCTCAACTAGTAACCCAAATATTTGGACAAAATAACGTTTTTTCGCGAAGGTACAGAATTTACAATTTTGGTCCTCATCGTGTTTTTCAAAGTGAAAAGCTCTACTGGCAACATTGAAAAAGTGACGTCATGGGTAGGCAGGGGTTCACTCTTTGGGCTGTAGACTTTGTCCCCAACTGATTACAAACAGTTTTATGGTGTCAAATGAATGCTTTGGAAAGTCGCTCCAGCTCCCGAGCAGCAGCACAATACAAATGCTCGGCATAGTTCATTTTTAGACTGCCCGCTCGAACCGCAAGCCAGCCCACCCGTGACGTCACGGCAATGAAAAGCGCGGGTATATTCAAATCTTCGTTTTGGCGTCAATTTCATTTGCCGATTTCACAAAAACTATTCTAAATCCTGCGATACTAAATAGCATACCGTCTGTCTATGCTGGAAAAAGCGGTGGAGAAACTGCATCGTGACGTCGCCGGTGGGAGGAGCCTAATCTCCATCGCCAACAAACTACATCGGAAGAGAACTGCACCTTGACGTGTCCGGTGACGTCGCCGAACAGTGGCGATTGAGTTGAAACTACATCGGTTTTTGTTTTTTTTCCTACAGGGAATTTCGGAGAATCGCCGAGTGGGCTAGCGCACACCAGCTCGGAGCACGTGGAGCGAAAGCTCGCGCTGCAGAACCCAGGGATCCTGGGTTCAATCCCCGCCCCTGCCCGTTTCGATCTGGATGAGCATCGTACCGGCGTGCGGTCGTGTATCACTACTGCGTGGTGCACGTTAAGGACCCCGGGCAAGTAGTCGTACTGCACTGGCTAAATTGCTTATCTACAGTGGGTAACAATGTCGCCATGTTCAGGCAGACTAACCTCCTGCTGTATAAACAACTAACGACAAATTTTACTTTTCGACTACGTTTGACTGCGTTAGTGCAACTTCTTTTGTGCTGCACGAGAAAGAAAAAATGCTCCTTCGGGGGTTAAATTTTCGGTGAAGTAGAAAGCAAAAAAGAAAAGAGAAAAAAAAAGGTCAAATTAGTCGTTAGTTGTTTATACAGCAGGAGTTTAGTCTGCCAGAACATGGCGACATTCTTACCCACTGTAGATAAGCAATTTAACCAGTGCAGTACGACTGCTAGCCTGGAGTCTTTGACGTGCACCACGCAGTAGTTATACACGACTGCACGCCGGTACGATGCATATCCAGATCGAAACGTGCAGGGGTGGGGATTGAACCCAGGATCTCTGGGTTCTGCAGCGCGAGCTTTCGCTCCACGTGCTCCGAGCTGGTGTGCGCTAGACCACTCGGCCACTGATTCCCCAAGAAAAGGGAATATTTCCCTCAAGTTGGGTTCGTAGTAGAAGAGGAGGAAAAAGAAAATCAGTTGTTAGTCCCACGGTGTGGATGGTATTTTCTTTATGTGTATGTTTATTCTAGTTCAGCTGGCCTTACCTGAAGTAGTTGCTTTAAAATAAAGTATATATATATATATATATATATATATATATCTCTACCTGAAGTATGAACGAACTAGCTCAACTTAAGCCTGTTACCATTGCTTGCTTGGCTTTTCGCTCAGCCAAATCACTTATATGGGGTGCACTCAAATGAAAACATAGTCATTTTGAATCGTGTAAGAGTATTTAGAATATTTATCGATCACGCCGCTGAACTTGCATCGCTCGAAAAACTTCCTTTTTGTGAGCGCCTTCTCTGCTTGAGTTTGTTGGAAACACAGCCACTTCGATCCGAGGCAATCGATGATAGCGTTGGTGACATCACCAAGTACGCGACTCACAGAGCACTGGTGAACACCAATGTTTTCGTCGGTCCCGACGGTTCCCTAGAAGCCGGCAGCGGCGTAAAAGCGTAGAGCTGGAAGGACTTGTCGTTCGACCGTCAGCACATGGGGCCCTTCACGACAACGCTGGAGCTTTCCGCGAAGCTGGTCGCACAGCCAGCGAGTCACCCCTTTGTTCAGCCGGTATTCGCCCACAAACCTCGCATCGCTAGTCTCCAAAGCAACCCGGTTATCTCTAAAAATTCGATCCCCTGGCGAACCCAACGGTAGAGATGCATATATGTTAGGGTCGCCATCTTTCACGATGCAGATTGATCTCTGGCTTCGTCTCGACCACTCAGTTAACTGCATCGTCAAAGTACATCGTGACGACATTTTGACGTCACCGCCAACTGTATCATTTTACGAGCATAGCTCAAACTGCATTGGGAAAAACTACATTTCAACGTCATGTCACGGGACCAGAGAGAATAGCCAATCAGTGCCCGATGCAGTTTTCTACATCATTTAGCTTGCGCTCCAGCATAGATAGACCGGAAAGAGTAAAGGACGGCGATTTCGAAAATATAGTTAGTTGGGGTTGCTCAAAAAATCGCCTGAGTTTCCAACGTGCTTTCACAACGTGCATTCCAAACCATCAAGATCGTTGTTCTTAGTTACCAGACAATAGGTAGGAGCTTGATCTGAGGATGCGGTGATTTCTCTCAGGCCAACCGTACCACTCCCCCCCCCCTTCCCCCCCCCCCTTCCCCCCCCCCCCCCCCCCCCCGCGAATGCGTTGTGAATAACGCACTTAAATATGGCACCCAGTGAATACCTTCTCCTTATACACATAGCTTGCAGGTGTCACCATTGCTGGGTACTGGCGGTTATTTCAACTTACTAGTTCCTTCGAGCACCTACTTTTGCAATGTGACCCGAACGCTCACGGTACAAAAAATACCGGCATGGCCACGAATGATGTTACGGGCAAGCTATTTATTAGCCCCGAGCAGGACCAATTGGAGCGCTGCGATCGTTCGATGAGGTCGCAATGACAAGTATCACGTAACGAGGCCATGTATTTCTCCGCTTTGCTTCGCTTTGACTGTGCGCTTTAGAGCGTAGCAGCAGAAACGGTTCGCTAAGTCTCTTTTGTTGTTGCCATCGCGCGAAACGTGCGTAGGAGGAAACCTAAAAGCAAATTCGAATACGCCAAGCGAAACGATCGGAAATTTTGTGAAAGTTACAACGGAATCCTACGATAGCTTCGTGACCGCCAACAGTGCCTTGGAACGCTTAGGACGGAACGCTTAGGTTCTGTGTGCACTACCGGTAGCTGAACGCAGTGACGAAGAAAGACGTCTACCCACTCCACCGCATAGACGACACGCTAGACCGGCTGCGCCTCTCTCGATATTTTTCATCGATGGACCTCAAGAGCGGCTACTGGCAGATCGTAGTCGACGAACGGGACCAAGAGAAGACAGCCTTCGTCACGCCGGATGGACTGTACGAGTTCAAGGTGATTCTTTTTGGACTATGCACTGCACCAGCAACTTTCCAGCATGTCATGGACACCGTACTGGCAGGACTGAAATGGCAGGGCTGTCTCTCTACCTTGACGACGTCGTAGTGCTTTCAAGCGATTTCGACGAACACTTGCGTCGACTCCGATCCGTTCTCTAAGCCATACAGACCGCCGGCCTCAAGCCATAAAAGTTTTGGTTCGCCTATGGCGAACTGACGTACCTAGGCCAAGTGGTTAGCAACGATGGCGTTTGCCCAGGCCCAAAGAAAACTCGCTCCGTCGCGGCATTTCCAGCGCCGACAGACAAGAAGGCCGTGCGAGGATTCCTTCGACTTTGTGCCTACTATCGGCGTTTCGTTCGCAATGTCGTAAGGATTTCCGCACCGTTAACAAATCTCACATATGACGCCCAGCAGTTCGAAAGAGCCGAGGAGCAACAGCAGGCATTCGACGAGCTGAAGCGACAACTCCAGACTCCTCCGGTTTTTGGACACTTCAATCAAGACGCGGAAACCAAGATTCATACGGACGCAAGTAACACAGGATTTGGCGCGATACTGGTTCAAGTGCAAGAGGGCACCGAGCGAGTCATCGGATGCACAAGTCGGACACTGTCCAAAGCGGAGATATATTACTCCAAGATCGAAAAGGAATGTCTTGCGGTCGTCTGGGCAATCACGACGTTTCGCGCGAACTTGCACGTGAGCCCGTTCCGTGTTGTCACGGACCACTTGCTCTGCTGGTGCGAACCTAAAGGACCCTTCAGGACGCCTCACTCGATGGAATCTTCGACTGCAGGAGTTCAACATGACTGTGGTCTACAAGTCAGGCCACAAGCACAGCAACGCCGACTGTCTGTCCAGAGCCCCTCTGAGACATCTCCCGGTAGCAGCGACGAGGATGAGGACGAGTGCTAGGCGCAGTGAACACCGACGACACGGCATGACGTCAAAGAGACGATCCTGAGTTGCGCGCGCTAATCGAGCACCTCGAGGGACGAGGGGTACTATCCCCCGTGTCATCTTGAGAGTCCTGCCGACCTTCGTCCTCCGACAAGGTGCACTTTAGAAGAAGAACTTCGGAGACTACAGCTCGCCATGGCTGCTAGTAATCCCTACTGACCTAAGAGAGGAGATGTTCCAAGCCTGCCACGACAACCCCACTTCCGGCACCTTGGTTACAACCGTACGCTGGCCCGAATTCGTGAAAGGTATTACTGGCCCAAGCTGCCGAAGACCGTTCACCTCTACGCGCGATCGTGCCACGAGTGCCAGCGACGCAAGAAACCGCCGACGAAGCCGGCAGGTCTCCTGCAGCCGATTGTTCCCCCGACCGCACCGTTCCTGCAGGTCGAAATGGATTTATCTCGTCTTTTCCCACCATCTACGCAAGGAAACAGATGGATAATCGTCGCGACCGATTACCTCACACGGTACGCCGAGAGAAAAGCCCTTTTATCAGGTACGACTGTTAAAGACGCCAAGTTTTTCATCGAGTCCATTGTCCCCCGGTACGGCGCCCCTGAAGTTCTCATTACAGACCGTGGATCATCGTTCATGACCCAACTGAGGCAAGAGATCCTTCGTCTTAGTAGCACCAGCCACCGTCGAAACACTGCGTATACCGTCCGCAGAAAAATGGACTAACAGAACGGCTAAACAAAACTATCGCCGACGTGATCTCGATGTATGTCGACGTAGAGCACAAGACTTGGGACGAGGTGTTACCCTACGTCACGTTTCCTTACAACACGGCGGTGCCAGAGACCACTGGAGTAACAACTTTTCAGCTGGTGCGTGGCAGAAAATTAACGGCCATGCTCGACGCGATGCTGCCCCACGAACCAGCTGACGATGGGAGCCCCGACGCCCAGATGGTTGCTCAACGAGCCGAAGAAGTTCGCCAGCTCGCCCGACTCCGAATTTAAGATCAACAACGTGTCAACGCTACAAGGTACAACCTTCGCAGGATCAACGTTCGCTTCAAGCTTGGAGACCGTGCGTGGGTCTGGACGCCGATACGACGACACGGTCTAAACGAGAAACTCCTGAGGCTCTACTTCGGACCCTACAAAGTGCTTCGTCGATTCGGGGATCTGAACTACGAGGTGATGCCCGACAAAACACGGACTTCATCACTCCGCCCTCCACGATCGGAAGTCGTCCACGTCGTGCGCATCACGACGTACACGATCGACAGGTCTAGGAATTACGTTTGGTACTACGCTCGATAGGATTGTGTTTTACAAGTCTCCGTAGTTTAGTTTGCCATTTTGTTTTGTTTTGCTGTTTTGTTTCCCGGCGCGTCGCATCGAGACGATGCGTTTTTACAAGGGGGCGGGGAGTAATGTCACTCGCGTCGCTGAGCGAGCGCGTACGTGGCCGAATGGTTACCGAGCTTGGCTGTCGCGCGGAGGATCTGGGTTCAATTCCAGGGTGGGGAATGTTCTTTTATATATTCTTTCTGCTTGGCGTTCTCTCAAATTCTTGAACTTTCTCGTCTGATCGAGTTACGAATGTTCTATGCACTGAACGTTCTAGGCCGAATGTTCCGAAACCCACGTGGCTACAAAAGGTGCTCCGCGTGGCAAGCCGGAGTTAGTCTCGCCCCAGCATTCGGTCATACTGTTACGCCCACTTCGACGCCCGCGACGCTTAGTTGTTATCTTTTATCCCCCTCTTGTCTTGGGCACAAGTTTCAGTTTCCTGAGCTATTTTTTTCTTTATTTATTTGAAATACTATCGGTCCAACACAGGATTAAGATAGGAGTAGATTTGCACAACACAAAAAAGACACGCGCTCAAAATGCACAGAGAAATAACACGTACTCAGCACAACGATGAAATGACAACTCTATAAGTACTGCTGGCAGAAATCTCCGAAACAGTTTCTTGTTTCTTTGTTTCGTCACCTCGTCATTCGTGACAATATGGCGGAATATTTCAATTTTCATTTCAGTATCTCTTTAAGGGGCATTCACACAGGGGAGAAATCTGTTCCTTTGCTCCCTGGGATGCGCATCAAATGATAACAACGTCGCGTCTTTCCTCAGAGCCACACTGACGCAAACATCCTAGGGTGATGGGGGAGCTTTTGCTCGAGCTCACCGTGCTCGGGCTGCAGAAACACTCCACGCCTTGGCGTAGGATCTCTTCGCAATTGGTGGTATTTTTCGCGAGTCTGGCAAATTTACAGATTTTGCCCTGCACGATACCGGAAGTTGCATCGGGATCGCCCAACTTGTTGTGGCTTGCGTTGTTGTGCATTATCATCCGGGGCACCCGAAGGACTCTTCGACATTCATCAATGCCGTCCTCAGGCCGCACCTCGTAAAACTGATTTTGGGCTCCACATTCTTTACTTCGCATCCACCCATTGAACAAAAACATGTTTTTTTTTTTGTTTTTTGCAGGAAGCATTTTGTTGTCTTTCCATCTCGCTGTCATAATCGTGTATCACCGTTTTATGTACGCCTGCATATTTCTACTTTCACGTTCCTGGATGCAGTTGTGCCGCCATTGTGCAGTGGTTCCGACCTTCTAATAATCGGCACGTGATTTTCGAAAGCGGTCGATTTCACTTGCGGTAGATATATTAGAACAGTTTGTTTCACTTGTTTCAGTTGTCCTGCCAACGAACAGTTTTCGGATTGTAACTTAAAGAGTCAGTCCCTACTCATCGCAACGTAGTAGAACTGCTCAGACTCCGAAAAACCTACCCGCGCCATGGCAGAGTAAAGGTAAAACATTGACTGCCGTGAAACTCAATAGCACGGTAATTCTTAACTAAAGCACTA
Source organism: Ixodes persulcatus (assembly GCA_013358835.2). Lineage (NCBI taxonomy): Eukaryota > Metazoa > Arthropoda > Arachnida > Ixodida > Ixodidae > Ixodes > Ixodes persulcatus. Next base: position 28,449 of record JABSTQ010004175.1, read on the forward strand.
ACGTCTTTCTCTCAATGTAAAATATTTAGATTACTGCAAAAGCTAAAAGTTACGAAAAACAATGCATGGAACCTGCAATTCTACAACCCATAGTTCCAGAATTATTCAAGTATCCGGGTTAGAATTTCTTGTTTTGATGATGTTCCTCGCTGGTGAACTGATATATCTATTTTAAAAGAAACAAATATTTAACATAAGTAGTGCAGTTCACTCGGAAAAAGGCACCCGTCTCGTGGTGATGCATGCTTCCCAACGTCTGATTAGAGCAGACGGCGCATCCACACAGGCGATTATTTAAATATAGGCTGCACGCTGATAGCACAATTCGATCTTCACTGAAGCATCGAACAGTATACCGCGCTGTTTTCCGCCAAAAGTGTTTCCCCATCGGTATTATGCGACAAAATAAACGCAATAATCTACACCGTCTCGTGCGCGAACGTGGAGAGTCAATAAGGAGTATTCACTGGGCGCCATATTTGTGGGTGCTGTTTAGAGCGCATGCTCAGAACGAGCCCACATTAATAGGCTGCTAAGACCGGCAATTTTGAGGGTGTGGAATGCACGTTACAAAAGAACTGTAGAAGCTCGCCATCAGCACGCGGTCAGCAGTCGCGCACACAGCTATGGCCGCCAGTGAATACTTTGTATTGGGCGGCTATGCTTCTATCCCAGCTTTGATGAGGATGGTAGCACGACGGTAGCGGCACCTCTAGGTCAATCTTGAGGCCAATATTTTACGTTCCAAACGGCCGATTAGAGATAGCGCTCGAAGGACAGCCATCAGAGAGCGCGATGCATCTCGGGAGGTCCGGCGCCTCCAGCGCGTTTGTGACGTTATTTTGAACTTCACGGGCAAGGCTACAAGAAGGCTGGTTTGGTAGGGAGCTACGCTTCTCTGTGGTGTCAGCACGTTACAACCTGCATTTTCTGAGATGCCAGATGACTGGTCACGGAGGCGAAAAAATGACTCACCTCCCACTTCAAACTCCCCTCTCCCCGCTCCCCACAAGAGTTGAATAGGCGCGGTAGAGGAAGGTATGTAAATCCGATTCGGCAAGTTCGACAGGGCTCGCGCGAACAAAGTTTGCCGCCGTACTTCCGCGGAGCGGCGCTGCTTTTATGGGAAGTATGACGCAACGAAATTCGGGAA
>JABSTQ010004176.1:0-49784 GCA_013358835.2 Ixodes persulcatus
GCGAAAAAAAAAATTAAAAGCCATGTCTGTGTTGTAAGCGAACGAAATTAAAAAAAAACACCAAGAAATAAAACACAATATTTGTCTCGTCCTGAGCGCTAGTATGCGGCCACGCTACGTTTTATGTTCTGTCCTCAATCTGCTACAGTCAGCAGAGAGATAAAGCTAAAATTAGCTAGAGATGACGCGCGCGCGAGAGCTGTCGCCATCTGTCATGACGCGCGCGCGAGAGCTGTCGCCATCTGTCAGGGATTCAGGTGCGCGCCATCTAAAAACGGAATCGGCAACTCACTCGCATAAAGCCTGGACTTGAATTGCGCCCGAAAATACGGATGAGCAAGCCTTAGGAATGCGAGCAATTTAACTTTTCAGCATAAGATGCAACAAGATCACACACATGCCGCCAGATGTCGCTCATACCCTAACAACAAAGACGCTTAGCAACAAAGAAGGGCGCTATCTACGATCGGAGGTGACAACGCATGCGCCTAAAAGCCCAGATTAAAATTGTGCGTTCCTGACTACCCAACGTCTAAGCACGAAATAGACACTCCTGTTCAGATATCTGAACAGGAGTGGCAAATTGGTCGCTCCTATCTGACGTATGAGCGAACTCTGACATCATAATCATCTCACCAACAATATTGCGAATAACTAAGTTCCCGAAATAATGGGACCGGGCCGTGGGAAGGGGGCCATGGGAGTGGGAACGTCACATAGCCGGATATTCATATCGTAGATAGGATCGTTGTCAGAAACCGGATACCCCAATATCGGAAACATATCGATATTGGTTATTGGCTCAATCGTGCATCATAATACACTACATTGTTTACTAAAGAATGTTTCTGGTACTTTCTGAGGAAACTAGAACACCCGACTTCAATGTGTATTCTTTGAATTTGAGAACGAAAATTGGCGTATCGTCGTGTGAAAACACGCTCTTTCGGGAGGCCATCTGGTCATTTCTTTGAGTGTAGTAATGGCGTTTACAAGACCGACACAAATAAGTACCTTATAAGTGTATCGTGTCAAATAGCTCATGAGCTAGAGTAAAGCAACCACTCTGTGGCGACTTGACTTCATACAATAATTGCTGATATTTCCGTAAACAAAAATGATGCACCTCTGATTACCCCTGGAGCATTGCATATCAGTTAAAAAACACTGCATGGAGAATGAAAGGGCATGATGAACGATTGTGTTAAAAGTACCTGTACTTAATCTTGAAATATATCGTATTTAGAGTGCGTTAGTTCGAGTAGATTGCACCGGGTGTACTTACTACTTTACTTAAAGTACATAACCTCTCATTTACTTTGTACTTCTTCAAGTACTTTTTAGACATACTTTACACAGCACTGTAGAGAAGCAAACACCGTCTAAAAAATCAAGCTCAGGCAGTGCTGAACCTCAAAGTAAAAATGATACTTTTGCAGTTTATCATTGACCAAACAAACAAAAACGTACAAAACAGTTAGGCACGCAGAAGCAGAACCAGCTATTAAAGCATTTCTGTGAAAAAAAAAACAAGCCAATTCATAATTGGCTAGCACAACTTCGCTAACGGATCAGAACCTATGCACTTTCTTGTTAGCATAAAGAAAACATATAAAAGTATCCTCAAAATAATTCACTACATTTTACGGTAATTAGTATTTTCATTAATTACTTTACATTTGAGTAAATTCTACTGTACTCAAATTCCTTTTGAGGTCTATTACTCAGTGACTTATCTTAATTACTTTTTTTAGTTACTTGTAAACGTGTGATTGGTGTGATTGCGACAAAGGGCGATGGGCAACCCGAAAAACCACTGAACGGTATGATAGTATACCAGCGTTTATCGCTGAACACGTCAGTTGAACTCTACAGCTGGGAATGTTCTTTACCCAGAGAACACAATAAGGTTCGTTGGTTAAACCTTGTAGAATCTTGTGCAGTCCGGAGGCAAACCCGGAGTTTGCCAACGCGGGAAGGCACAGAACCCGTTGTTAACTTGTAACTTTATAAGCAGGAGGAACAAAAGAGAGAGGGGAACCCCAGGCTCATCAGCTCTTCCTGAAGCACAACTAGGCGGTTCCTTCGAGTGCGTCAGTAGAACACCTCTTCAGCGTCGCCGGAAATGTATTCTCAATGAAGGGAGAAGCATAACTAATGAAACTTTCGAGATACAGCGAGTGCTTGAATGAAACGACTACTGAAAAGAAAACAATAAACCATAAAGCAAAAGCAGTTGTGAATATAGTAGTCAAAGTAACGAGAAAAGTAACTCGATAAATTTAATGCAAAGTAACTCGATCCCTCTGAAAATCAGTAACGAATTACACATTAAGTTACTTTTCGAGGGCGTAACAAATAACGGCATAAAGTTTTTTTTGTTTTTTTTTTTTGAGGGGGGGGGGGGGGGGTGACGTGTACTTATCTGTATAGAACACGAATCAATTAGAACTTTGACATTTATTTGAGATCTTTTTATTCCACGAATTTTCCCAGAAAACGTGCCACGAATATTTTATGCGATTCCTCGGAATATTAGGAATTTTTTTTATTCAAGTATACAAAAACTATCAGTAGGTTTAAACAAGTCTACCTTCTCAAGGTTTTGTGTGCTTGGTCAATGGAGAGTTAGAAAAAGCTGAAATTTAGTGTTAGGACTGTCGGCACAAAGAAAATATCTTATAACCCCAAGGACTCTGTCATTCCGCATAAACGTTTGAATGGAAGTATCTATAAGTTTTCAATTCACGTGAAAAAATTTAAGAAATATATTCATTTGGGATTTGACATTTTTTAAACTTAGTCAATCTGGTATATGGAGGAAAACCCTTAGATATTAAATATAACATCCCGTCTAAGCATCCTCTTTACTTTTTGTGATTGTGTTTTAAATCTAAGCCAAGGAATGATTTGACTATTTGTAAGGTGTAATTGAAAGAAGGTAAAAAAGAGGGAAAGGATGAAGAAGTTACAGAGCGTGCGTCACGATAACTGAGTGTGAGCCCTGATAACAAGTTCGGCGCTTGTCCCGTGACACGGCCAGTAATAAATTAATTAGTACGGCTAAAAATTACGAGGACCATACTTCCCATCTTCAAATAGAATTTAAAGCGTTTAATATTTTTAAATGTACTGATCTATATGTCCAAGCCACATATTACATATAATTTTTATTGTATTTTTGATACCAGTAGTTCTCAAACGTGGTTGAGGATGATTGGGGTTAAATGGCACAAGAGCGACTTTAGCCATATTGCGCTACGAAACAGCCTAGCAGTTGCGTTTAAACTTAGTTATTTATCTCCATCAGGTGCGAAAAGCCAGGAAACTTAAAGCGCGAGCAAATTTGCTTTACAGGCCTATCGCCAAGCAAAAAATAAGGATGAAATGGAAGGTGGCTTCTGAAAGGTTCAGCAAAATAACATCGACCTTGATGATAAAAAATCAGCAATTCCACAGGATGTGAAAGACAGTTAACATTTTTCCACACTTTTAACAAAGATTTACATCTTCACCTCAGAGCAAGTTCAGGTGAGTCAATCGGGAATGACCAATTCTCAAACGGCAAAAAGCGACTTCTGAACGGCGGTCCTAATGGAAGGAACTCTCCCATAATTCTAAGTTGGGGCTAATAAAATGAAGTTTGTTAACAATCTGTATGTCCCAATCCAGCTGCCATAACTTAATAATTGACTCATTTAAGTCTGGCTTGAGGTCTTGGTGTGGCAGGTGAAAAGACGATTCTGTGTAGTTTTTGGCAGAAAGTGCAAGGTGGTCTGCACTCTCGTTACCGGGAATGCCCACATGACTGGGCACCCAGCAGAATTTTATAAGTTGTCGTAGCTGGAAAGCTTTGTGAATCTGAACACAAACCTCTTGCACAAGAGTGTTCTTGCTGTCTGCTAAAAATGAAATAGCTAAGAAAACGCTTCGCGAATCAACAAACAGAACTGCTTTGTTGATGTTATTTTCTAAAATATACTGTACGGCCATAAGGATACCATACGATTCAGCAGTAAAAATAGTTGCTAGAGGGTTGAGTTGCTTAACTTTACTGAAAGCGAGAGAGTAAACTGCACAGCCTACACAAGTGGATGTTTTCGAGCCATCAATGTAAAAGTGGAGATAGTCCCTATATTTCAGCTCTAGCTCTGCGAACTCCCACCAGAGAACAAGAGGAGGAACGACCTTTTTGCTGTACTATGAAAGTAACCTATCACAAGAGATTGACACCAAGTCAAAAGAAGCAACCCTACAGGCCTGTCTCAGCAAACGAGCCTTATCAAAACAAAGGTGCAGCGACCTTGTCGTGCTCTCATCCCGAAGGCTCAGGGGCCGAACAATACTGGGCTTATACTCAAAAAGGCGGATTGATGCAGAGGTCTGCAGAGCGGAGAATGAAGGGTGGTGCGGGTCGATATAAACTTTGCAGGCACAACAGAAACTAAGGCTTTTTCTGCGTCGCTCAAGGGACATCTGATGCGTTTCAGCATACAGACTCAGCCCGGGCGACGTGCGAAAAGCACCTTTGGCCAGACGCAGGCCCGTGTGATGAATTGTGTCTAACATGTTTAAGGCAGATGGTCGTGCCGACGGATAAACTGCTACACTGTAATCCAGGGGGGACAGCACTAGAGACTTTAAAAGTTTAAAAATCAGCCAAATTTCAAGACTACACATGTTCTGACATGTCGCTTCAAAAACTGAAAAAAAAAGTGTTCAGCCCGTTATTTATAGTTTCATCATATCCTTTATCATACAGGCGAATCGTTTTCTTTTCGGTATGACGTTTTGCAGGGGTAAGCTCAAAGACAGCATGAATGATTTTGTGGTCACTAATCTCTCAAAGGCAGTTTATGGATTATAGACTGTCAGGGTGATAGGTCAATAATGTCACGAATGACAAGTGATGAGGCGATAATAACTGAGTAAACTGAACGTTTAATGGGGCGAACTTGTGCCCGAAAATGAAAATGAAACAGAAGATAACAAGAGAGCGTCGCGGGCGTCGAAGGCGGCGAAGCAGCAAGATCGAACGCTGAGGCGAAACTGACTGCGGCTCGCCACGCGGAGCCACTTATGTACACGCGGAGGGTTCTGGAAGAATCGGCGTAGAAGGTTCTGCGCGTAGAACATTCTGACCTCGAACAAGCAGCACGGTTCTCGAATTTACCAGAACATTACATTAGATGTCAACAAAAAAGGCGTCCCCGCGGCCAGGAATCGAACCCTGGCTTTTTGCGTGGGAGGCAGGCGCTATAACCGCTAGGCCACGCGTGCGCTGCCTACTTGGCAAGCTGCGCGCGCGGCATTACTCCCCCCTTGAAAAAGTGCATCGCCCCGATGCAGCACAAAACAAACCAAACAAAAAGAACAGTAAGCTAAAGAGTCATTTGTAATACATAAGGTCCGCATTCCTATCGAGCGTAGTACGGCTTCATGCGCACGACGTGGACGACTTCTTGTCGTGGCGGGCGGCGTGATGAAGTCCGTGTTCCGTCGGGCATCACCTCGTAGTTCAGATCCCCGAGTCGACGAAGCACTCTGTAGGGTCCGAAGTAGCGCTTCAAGAGTTTTTCGCTGAGACCACGGCGGCGGATCGGTGTCCACAGCCACACCCTGTCTCCGGGCTGGAAGTGGACGTCCCGACGACGAAGGTTGTAGCGGCCCGCGTCGACGCGTTGCTGGTCTTGGATACGGTGTCTGGCGAGCTGGCGGACTTCTTCTGCCCGTTGGGCAACCACCTGGGCGTCGTCACTTCCGTCGACAGCCGGTTCGTGGGGTAACATCGCATCCAGCATTGTCGTTACTTTGCGACCATGAACCAGTTGGAAGGGTGTCACCCCGGTGGTCTCCTGCACGGCCGTGTTGTAGGCGAATGTGACGTACGGCAACACCTCGTCCCATGTCTTGTGCTCCACGTCGACGTACATAGAGATCATATCGGCGATGGTCTTGTCGAGTCTCTCCGTCAGCCCGTTGGTCTGGGGGTGGTACGCAGTGGTGCGCCGATGGCTGGTGTGGCTGAGACGAAGAATTTCTTGCGTCAGCTGGGCCATGAACGATGATCCCCGGTCTGAGATCAAAACTTCGGGAGCGCCGTGCCGGAGGGCGATGGACTCGATAAAAAACTTGGCGACTTCCACAGCAGTCACTGCAGGAAGGGCTTTCGTTTCGGCGTACCGCGTGAGATAATCTGTGGCGACGATAATCCATCGGTTTCCTTGCGTCGATGGTGGGAAAGGACCAAGTAGGTCCATTCCGATCTGCTGGAACGGTGCACTCGGGGGAGCAATCGGCTGCAGGAGACCTGCCGGCTTCGTCGGCGGTTTCTTGCGTCGCTGGCACTCGTGGCACGAACGTGTATAGAAATGAACGGTCTTCGGCAGCTTGGGCCAGTAATACCTTTCACGGATTCGGGCCAGCGTACGGCTGTAACCAAGGTGTCCGGACGTCGGGTCGTCGTGGCAGGCTTGGAAGATCTCCGCTCTAAGGTCGGTAGGGATTACCAGCAGCCACGACGTACTGTTGTCTCCGAAGTGCTCCTTGTAAAGTACACCTTGTCGGAGGACGAAAGTCGGCAGCGCTCTCGAGAAGACACGGGGGACAGTCCCCCCTCGTCCTTCGAGGTGCTCTATTAGCGCGCGCAACTCAGGATCGTCTCTTTGACGTCGCGCCATGTCGTCGGTGTTCACTGCGCCTAGGAAGCACTCGTCGTCATCGTCGTCGCTGCTACCGGGAGATGTCTCGACAGGGGCTCTGGACAGGCAATCGGCGTCGCTGTGCTTGCGGCCTCACTTGTAGACAACAGTCATGTTGAACTCCTGCAGTCGGAGACTCCATCGAGCGAGACGTCCGGACGGGTCCTTTAGGTTCGCAAGCCAGCAGAGCGAGTGGTGGTCCGTGACAACGCGGAAACGGCCCCCGTACAAGTACGGGCGAAACTTCGTGATCGCCCAGACGACCGCAAGACATTCCTTTTCAGTCGTGGAGTAATTTCTCTCCGCTTTGGACAGTGTTCGACTCGCGTAGGCGATGACTCGCTCGGTGCCTTCTTGCACTTGAACCAGTACCGCGCCAAGTCCTTCGTTACTTGCGTCCGTATGAATCTCGGTTTCCGCGTCTTGATCGAAGTGTCCAAGAACAGGAGGAGTCTGGAGTCGTTGCTTCAGCTCGTCGAATGCGTGCTGCTGCTCCTCGGCCCATTCGAACTTCTCGGCGTCCTTCGTGAGTTTAGTGAGCGGTGCGGAAATCCTTGCGAAATCCCGAACGAAGCTTCGATAGTAGGCACAAAGACCAAGGAATCTTCGCAAAGCCTTCTTGTCTGTGGGCGCTGGGAATGCCGCGACGGCGCGAGTCTTTTCGGGGTCTGGACGGAAGCCTTCGTTACTAACCACGTGACCTAGGAATTTCAGTTCGTCATAGGCGAACCGGCACTTTGACGGCTTGAGGGTGAGTCCGGCGGTCTTTATGGCTTGGAGAAGCTCGGAGTCGTCGTAAGTGCTCGTCGAAGTCAGTTGAAAATACTACGACGTCGTCAAGGTAGACGAGACAGCTCTGCCACTTCAGCCCTGCCAGTACGGTGTCCATGACACGCTGGAAAGTTGCTGGTGCCGTGCATAGTCCGAAGGGCATAACCTTGAACTCGTACAGTCCATCTGGCGTGACGAAGGCTGTTTTTTCGCGGTCCAATTCGTCGACTTCGATCTGCCAGTAGCCGCTCTTAAGTTCCATCGATGAGAAATAACGAGAGTGGCGCAGCCGGTCTAGAGTGTCGTCGATGCGGGGGAGGGGGTAGACGTCTTTCTTCGTAGCGGCGTTCAGCTGCCGGTAGTCGACGCAGAACCTAAGCGTTCCGACCTTCTTCTTAACCAGCACGACTGGAGAGGCCCACGGACTACTTGAAGGTTGGATTATGTCATCCTTCAGCATCTCTTGAACTTGCTCCTGGATCACCTCCCTTTCTTTAGCGGAAACTCTGTACGGCGATCGATGCACAGGGCGCGCGTCGTCCTCGGTAACGATGCGGTGCTTCGCAACGGCGGTTTGGCGCACCTTCGATGACGTCGCAAAGCAGTCGCGGTATTCGGCGAGGAGGTTATTCAGCTGCCGTCGTTTCGGGCCCGGAAGCTTAGGGTCAATGTCGAGCTGCGCTGGCGGCGTACTGTCTTGTCGAGGTGGCGAGGATTCGTCAGTAATGGCGGCGATTTCGGCGGAGTTTCGCAGTTCCTCGACGTGGCCCACGGCTGCACCTTTTGTGAGGTGTTGCGCTTCGTTCCGGAAGTTCGTCATGAGGACCACAGCGCGGCCATCCTGAAGTTCAGCTACTCCTCTTGCGACGCCTATTCCTCTTCCCAGAAGCAATTGAAGGTTGCCTTCTAGAACAACTTCGCCACAGGTAGCTGCATCGGTCACGACGGGTACGACTCACTTGATCGCGGTGGCAGGTTCACGTGGTCGGCAGCGACTCGGATGGCGGCTGACGCTGTTTGGGGTTTCTCTGAAGGCGGAAAAGGCTGCGCAGCGTCAATCTGTTCTCACCAAGGTCGATGACGGCGCCGTATTCACACAGAAAGTCCATGCCGAGAATGACGTCTCTGGAACAGTCTTGTAGAACGACGAACTTCAGAGGGCACGGCTCACCGTGGATCTCGACGCGAGCAGTGCATCTCCCGACTGGTGTAATGAGGTGTCCTCCGGCGGTTCGTATTTGAGGTCCATCCCACGGCGTCATGACTTTTCGAAGGCGGCGGGAGAGCCTCCCACTCAGAACGGAGTAGTCTGCTCCGGTGTCGACGAGTGCCGTCGCGTCGTGGCCGTCGATGATAACGTTGAGGTTGTTGGACACCGAAGCAGGAGCGTCGTTGCGATGCGCAGCGTCGGGAGAGTGGGAGCGCTCCGTCGTTCTTGGAGGCTCTTTACTTCGGTCGTCTTCGGCAACGCCACCTCCAGGCATTGCCGCGCCTAGTTTTCCCGGCGACGCAGGGGAGACAGGCTTTCTCGGTGGGGTCGTGGCGCTGGAGACGCTGAACGTCGTGGTGATGGCGAGCGAGATTCACGGCGGAGAGACGGCACTGAAGAGGGCGAGCGTCGGAGGTACTCCTCGATATCGCGAGGACGTTCGCCGTACCTCGGGCGTGGGTCGTTCGGGTGGAAACCACGCAGCCCAAGACGACGGTAGGGGCAGCCGCGGTAGATGTGGTCGGCTTCCCCGCAGTGGTAGCAGAGCGGGCGTCGGTCGGCCGTTCGCCACACGTCGGTCTTCCTCGGCGAGGCTCGCTCCGGGCGGACGTCCTGGACTTGTCCCTCCTGGCGTCGAGGATACTGCGGCATCGGAGGGTCTCGTCGGGGTGGCGCCGTGGCCTGGCGGTTAGCTTGCGGCGGTCGTCGCGCCATGGCGGCGTAGCTCAAAGTCGGTTCCTCTGGGGTCGTCGTGTTGATCGGAACCTCAGGTTGGAAGGACCGGTGAACTTCCTCTCGGACGACCTCAGCGAGCGACAGTGAGGTCGGGCGATCCGCAGTGGGGAGTATCTTGCGGAGTTCTTCCGGACGACTTCACGGACGATTTCCCGAAAGCTGTCGACACCGCTGGTGTTCAGGTCGAGAAGGGAAGCAGCGACCGAAGGAGCAGCAGGCGCGCCGGTGATTCGGTGGTAGTGGCTTTCTCGGGCTGTCAGGGCGCGCTCGATATTGGTGGCTTCGGTAACAAAACCATTGACGGTCGTCGGGGGATTGCGTACCAGTCCTCCGAAAATTTCACCCTTCACGCCACGCATGAGAGCGCGAAGTTTCTTCTCCTCGGTGGCTTCCGGATCGGCCCGGGCACTTAGACGCAGGACATCTTCGACAAAGCTTGTCACGCTTTCGGTGGGGCCCTGCACCCTTGTTCGAAGAAGGTCCTCCGCTCGCTGCCGACGGTGGTAGTTGATGAACGTCCGCTTCAGTTCGGCGGCGCATGGCTCCCACGAAGTAAAGGAGGCTTCGTGGTTCTCAAACCAGTGCCTCGCGGTGCCTTCCAGCGCGAAGTAGAGGTTCTGAAGGCGGTGCTCATCCGTCCATCCGTTGTGGCGGGCTACACGTTCGTAATGATGCAGCCAGTCCTCTACGTCTTCGTGAGCTTCACCGTGGAAGGGCGTCGGAGTGCGGGGAGTAACGGGCAGGATGACGACGGGTGGAGTAGTCATCGTCGCGGTCTGCTTCTTTGGCTTCTTTGGCAGGGGTCCAAATTCCGGGAGCTGGCCTTCGGTACGGTGGCTTGCTCGGCCGTTGGAGTCTTCTGCAAAGGGTAGCCTCCCGGGGCTGAGCACGTCACTTGGCCGGCGTGTCTTCGTAGGGGTACGTTTTACGGGCATAGACTGCAATACCCCGCACCTCCACCAAAATGTCACGAATGACAAGTGATGAGGCGATAATATCTGAGTAAACTGAACGTTTAATGGGGCGAACTTGTGCCCGAAAATGAAAATGAAACAGAAGATAACAAGAGAGCGTCGCGGGCGTCGAAGGCGGCGAAGCAGCAAGATCGAACGCTGAGGCGAAACTGACTGCGGCTCGCCACGCGGAGCCACTTATATACACGCGGAGGGTTCTGGAAGAATCGGCGTAGAAGGTTCTGCGCGTAGAACATTCTGACCTCGAACAAGCAGCACGGTTCTCGAATTTACCAGAACATTACATTAGATGTCAACAAAAAAGGCGTCCCCGCGGCCAGGAATCGAACCCTGGCTTTTCGCGTGGGAGGCAGGCGCTATAACCGCTAGGCCACGCGTGCGCTGCCTACTTGGCAAGCTGCGCGCGCGGCAATATGTAAAACTGATGACCTCTCATGTGCCCATCCCCTATTTTTTCGCAATTATCTTTAAATTTTGAGTGGGCGCTCGCTCGGTATTTTACGGTATTGGGAATCAACCTTGCAGGTGCTGGTTGCAGTTTCAAGGTCAAAAGGTGTGTTTCGTTTTTACGAGCCGACCTGCTAGCGGGAAAAGGAGGAGTTGCAAAGCTTTACCATCGGCCAATTGAGTTGGGTACAAACTTAACAGGAGGCACTGCTCTTTGAGGCAAAAATATACTAAGAAAACACATTTTTGAAATTGTGTTGTTTGAAGATTGGCAGGCACTTCTGAAGGATTTTCGTTAAAAGAGTCTCTCTTATCTTATAATATTGTCTTGGAAACAAAGTAAAACAAGTCCGTGGATGGTTTTTGTTATTTTTTGTGAGTGAACTATTTATACACTTTACTATTTTTTGTGGAAGCCATATCTCCACTTGCACATAACCAATCTTCATAATTTTTTTTTTCATTCTCTGGTAGGTCTATGTGTGATATACGCAGTAAGGAGTATAAATATATTAAATATGGTATCAAGCTTTTTTTTTAAGTGCCTTTTAAGCATCCTTGCAATAAATCATTTGGAAACTGGAAAATTCAAGTGTCCTCAAAAGCTAGTAAATAATCCTAGAGCTTTCATTTATGCCTTACTGGATTCCACAGACCTTTTAGTTTACCGATATATGTTTATTTTCTGATTTCAGTATTTCAATTTGTCTTAATCCTTTTAATAATCTTTGCAAATGAAATTTTCAATATTAACAAAACTAATTAGGTTACATCAAAGTAGTTGGATTATGACGGCAGATAAGCCGTGTAAATTTAATTTAAATTGAATCGGAAGTTCTATAAAAAAAAAAAATTACGAGGACACCTAAGCACTTTTTACGAGTTGCGAATGCGAAAGTATTCTCGGCGCCGAGAGGGGCAGAAGCGGCCGCAGCGCCGGCAGGGAGTGTGGTGGTGCGCCGCGCAGACCGCCCCGCCGCGTATTCAAAGACCTGACAACAATGGTGGATTTCGCCTACACGCAGAGCATTCCTACAAGCAGCGCGCCACATTTTCCTATCGCACACGGCACTCCGGCGGTGACATTACGCTCCCCCACTGCGCAGCGATACCCGCTGGCTTCATGACGTTTTCCGTAACGAAGCATATGCGTTGCTGTGCTTTTCTTTGCGTTCCATTTATTTCTAAGGCGCGTCCACTTCAACCTCAAGCGGCCTCGCCGGCTTCCGTGACGAAGCATCTGATATGATCCGTTGCGGCGAATGGGATTTTAGGTGCCGTTTTTCGTGGTTACTGATGCCTCCGGCTTTGCTCCATGGCTTTTAATGCTTACTTCAGTTAAGGGACAACACTGCTTCTAAGGCTTTTAATGCTTTCGCATTAAAAGCCTTCCTCAGCCAATGGGGAAATGGGAATTTAGGTGCCGTTTTTCGTGGTTACTGATGCCTCCGGCTTTGCTCCATGGCTTTTAATGCTTACTTCAGTTAAGGGACAACACTGCTTCTAAGGCTTTTAATGCTTTCGCATTAAAAGCCTTCCTCAGCCAATGGGGAAATGGGATTTTAGGTGCCGTTTTTCGTGGTTACTGATGCCTCCGGCTTTGCTCCATGGCTTTTAATGCTTACTTCAGTTAAGGGACAACACTGCTTCTAAGGCTTTTAATGATTTCACATTAAAAGCCTTCCTCAGCCAATGGGGAAATGGGAATTTAGGTGCCGTTTTTCGTGGTTACTGATGCCTCCGGCTTTGCTCCATGGCTTTTAATGCTTACTTCAGTTAAGGAACAACACTGCTTCTAAGGCTTTTAATGCTTTCGCATCAAAAGCCCTAGAAGCAGTGTTGCCCCTTAACTAAAGCATGCTACACATTAGCGGACAACCGCCTCAAAACGATTCCCCTGCTACGTTGAACACGCGATTCCTTGCGGACGCGCGGAAACCATACTCTCTCAAAAGCGACACCCGACAGTAACCATACTTGCCTAACTACAGTCCGCCAACTATACATGTTTAGAAGCTGACATTTCATGCGGTGCAGACCATCTACAGGCGCAAACTACACATAAATTGTTTTTTTTTTTCCTAGATTGTTTATCACAAGAGATGACAAATCGTGTAAATGACAGAGTACATTTTTGATGATTTATGTGTGATACAAGCTTCTTCGCGAGTGCCGTGTATCAGAATTTTCTATGCATGGGCTAGGCACCGGGTGCGAACTGTGCACCGGACTATAGTCCGGAAAATATAATACAAAACTGCAATACAGTTTTAATTTTCCCGAAACCTGGGACTCTGCCCACTTTTCGAAAAAGGACCGCTCACCTCTTCGATGGAGTACCGCTCGACGGAGGCCAGCGCTGGGACTCTGTCGTTGCTGCCACCCACTGCGTAGATGTGGTCGTGCAGCACGGCCAGCCCGACGTAGGCCCGCCTTATCCGCAGCGGCGCCAGCGTCTTCCACTCGCCCGTCACCGGGTTGAAGCATTCGACCAGGTCGAGCTCCGCATTGAGGTCGTTGTAGCCTCCAATCACGTAGATCAGGCCTGTGAATGCCACGCGAAAATTTGCAATCGGTACTGGACGCAACGCAGCCTTTGCTACCATATGTTTTTCTACGTGCATCAGCAGTGGATTTCAAAGTTATTTCCGCATTGTGATAAACTTTATTAGCTGGAGTAGTAAGCGACTGGACAGAAATTCTTGTACCGAAGAACCGTATCAGACACAAATTGTTGTAATGTGTCCAATATGCTTGATACTTGACACAAACAGTCTTTGACCAATGCTTTTCTGTGTGCAGAGGCAGTGGATATCGGAGTTCTTTTGCATTACAATCAACTGTATCGGCTGGAGTAGTGTGCACTTGCAAGCAAACAAACAGAGGAAATGGAAGAGAAGGCCTACTGGAAGTAAATTGTTTCATGGAACCACCCTAGTGTACAGGGATTCTCAAACTCTCTGTGATCTCGAGGGATCCCAGCTTGCCCCGAACGGCAGTAGAGGGCTGCCATTCCGGTGTCGGCATTAGTGTAAAAAAGCGTCAAGGCAGACTACAGACCTTATAAAGAATAACGTGCGTACAGAGAGTGTTTGGGTTATAGTTAGGTGTTAATGAGTGGCCTAGATCTACTAAAAAGCACCTAAACTAGAAGAACACTTTACTCGGGGGACAGGTGCAGTGCTAAGCTACGAGCAGAAAGCTGTGCAACGCATGGACACGTTCGAAGGAACTGCTTACCTTCGTGAGCGAGTACCCCCATGGCATAGCGTCCGACGGTCATCCGGCTGGTAAGACGCCAGCAGTCTGCCACCGGATCATACTTCTCGACCGTGTCTCCGAGCTCAGCCCCGACCCAGCCCCCGACGGCGTACAGGAAGCCGTCCAGGGCACACATGCCTGCAAGGAACAAGGTCACCTTGGCTACGTTGCCTTTCTCCAAAACCAGGCACATAAACGTTGAGTTCAATTGAACAATTGTTGCCGGTGGACGAATTGTGTGGCGTAGCGTCTAACGGGATTCTACAAACACCAACAGGACGAAGATGGCAGGGAGGAGCTTTGGTCGTCCCGTCTTCGGCACAATCTTCCTACTTTCGACGACGCACCAAGGCAGGACACCAGCCGGGGACGCGTGCCGGACACTGTACGGTTGAGTGGGTGCGACACCTAGAGAAGGCGCACCGACAGCGTCTGCGTTACGTCGCATAGTGAATCACTACCTGCTAGTCTTCCAGAGCAACCACAGCATCTTGGCCGCATCTGCGCCTTCCCATGGCCGTGTTTCTCGATCTCGCTCCGGATTTGGCACCTCGACGTTCGACAATGCACCCGAGTCCAGCGTTGCTCTGTGTGTGCTTTCGCGTCGTTCGGTTGGCAGGGGTTGATCTGAGCTCGAGTTCAATCGTGCCCCCCCACAGTTGTGAGCGACGACGATGGCGGCGACGCGCCACCGTGGTTTTTGTTTGTCTGCGCCGGAATATCCCTCTACGAAGCGCTTGTGCATTCGACAGCCCGGAAGTCACTACGAGACGACACTCATCGGTGCCAGTAAATGATAAAATCCAAGTAAGAACTTTTTGCTCCTCTTATTATCGGATTGCTCCACGCTCGCTGGCGAACTCAGTAGACGCAGGATGATTGCAGCTGTTTTCGCTGGCGCATAAATGAGATCTGTGTTTTAATTTCCAGATACCATTATGAAGAAAATGTTAGCGCCAACTGTGGTGCTGAACATTTTGTATAGAGGGTATTCACTGGACGCCATATCTGAGTGCGATGTTTAGAGTGCACGCTCAGAACGAGCTCGCATTATTAGCCTGCTAATACCGGCAATCTTGATGGTGCAGAACATAGGCACTCTAGCCCCTCCCCCCCCCCCCCCCCCCAGGATATTGAAAAATTTCTGCCCCTAGTGCAGAACGCACGTTTCAAAAGAACTGCGAAAGCTCGCCGTCAGCACGCGTTCAGCAACCGCGGACACAGCTATGGTCGCCAGTGAATGCTCCCTGTAGCGCTGTGCTCAGGTAAGCTGATATCGATTAGAAACTATGGTTGCACGCTTCCAATGGCGGGCCCTTACCGAGCATGCAGCGCGGCTGGACCATGGGGGCGATGGCGGCCCACTGGTTGGTCACAGGGTCGAGGACCTCCCCGCTGTCGAGGATGAGGCAGTCGCTCTCCCCGCCCGCCACATAGACCAGGTTGTTGAGGACCGCCGTGCCCGGCCCCGACCGCATGTGGGCCATGGGGGCCAGGCTGCTCCACTGGTCCCGGAACAGGTCTAGCTTGTCGGCGCTCGCCAGGCTGTAGCCCTCGCCGAAGCGCATGCCAATGTGCCGGTGGCATCCCCCGATCAGGTAGACGCTCTTGCGGGCGCACATGCGCGGCTGCTGACGCACGTCCATCACCTGTGAGGGCGCCATCCCGTGCACTTAGACTCGTGCGTGAGGATGCTCAGCAAGAAAAGTTTGTTTCCGGCGAAAGAAAGAGACGGGCCCGATTCAATCAATTTTGATTTCCTTTTAGGGGCGAAGCTCCCTAGGGGCTAGCCATGTCCGTCTGTCCGGCGTCAGGTGCTCAAGCTCCTGCTCGTGAGCTCACATGCTCACGAGCACGTGCTCGTGTAGGGAACAAAAAAAAAAAGAAACGATGAAAAAATGATGAAAAATATACCGCATCTCCACGTGGTGAATGATGTTGATTGGGGAGAAGCTCAGGTGGTGCTTGTCTGCGTAGACGCTGAGCCGCAGCATGCCGAGCCTTTCGTTCGTTTTCATCCATGTCAGAAAGAGAATGTGTGATATGGAACGTGGTTATATATGCATTTGAGCATTTGACCGCAGCGCCCTCTCGTCTCTATAAACGTTGAGCCAATGCACGCAAAGTTTAACATGATTATATACGCATTTGACCTCAGCAACCTCTCCTGTATAGACGTTGAGTGGCTACATGCAACGTTTCATTCATGACATCCCCAGCTCTTGAGTTACTACCACATCTCAGAGCCCCCTACTCGTCCCACAGTCGTGGCCGAGTGGTTAAGGCGATGGACTAGAAATTGGGGTCTCCCCGCACAGGTTCAAATCCTGTCGACTGCGCAAACATAAATTCATCATTTTTTTTTTTTTTTTTGCCCTACTGTGAGCACGTGAGCTTACGAGCAGGAGCACGAGCACCGGACGCAGGACGGACGGACATGGCTAGCCCCTAAGGAGCTTCGCCCCTAAAAAATTACGAAAAATATGTTTGCGCAGTCGACAGGATTCGAACCTGTGCGGGGAGACCCCAGTGGATTTCTAGTCCATCGCCTTAACCACTCGGCCACGACTGTGGGACGAGTAGGGGGCTCCGAGATGTGGTAGTAACCCAAGAGCTGGGGATGTCATGGATGAAACATTGCATGTAGCCGCTCAACGTCTATACAGGAGAGGGCGCTGCGGTCAAATGCGTATATAATCGCGTTAAACTTTGCATGCATTGGCTCAACATTTATAGACGAGAGGGCGCTGAGGTCAAATGCTCAAATGCGTATATAACCACGTTCCATACCACACATTCTCTTTCTGACATGGATGAAAACGAACGAAAGCCCCGGCATGCTGCGGCTCAGCGTCTACGCAGACAGGCACCACCAGAGCTTCGCCCCAATCAACATCATTCACCACGTGGAAATGCAGTAAATTTTTCTCTTGGGTTCGTCTTTTTGATCCCCAAAACACTAATCTGCCTTGAAAGTAGCCAGTGTAGCAACTATGTGTTCGCTGCCAGTCACAGTGCCTTGTTGCATTTGCTGGCAGTCAAGCTGGCAGTCAAACTGGCAGCAATGTGTTTTGCTGACAATTATATTGGCACCAACACTCTTGCAGCAAACCCAGTTTGGAGATGTGGCTGAGCTGCGAGACATTTAAAAAAAAAGAACTATACAGGCTCGATCGTGCTGGCAAAGACAAAAAAGCACAGAATGTGTCCCGCACAGACCACAGTCTGTGTTGCTTGAGCAAGATTTAATATTATGTAAACTTAAAAGGTCACCGACAAGGTATTTTCGCTCGCCGAGGTTTTTATTTGTGTTATAGTGAAATCTACAATGGTGGAAGTATTCTAAAACCCTCCAAGATCACGCGTTGCAACTGGATACTGCCGAAGTAGGATTTCATATAACGCAAGTAATGTTCGAAAACACACGTTTTGAAGTTAACATTATCAGACGAAGAATCCTCGTCGTTGCGCCGTTATCGACGAGTCGTCGGGGCTCTCCTCTCTTCGCGCGGTGCAGCCAATGGGAACGCCCAAGTTCTCCCTCCTCGCGCCACGAAGGGAGAGAAAAAAAGAGTTTTCCCATCTCCGCTGCAACGACAGACAACAAACGCCGACGCCGAAATGCCCGCAGGGCGTCGCCCGTAAAGCAGCCGCTTTAAAAGACGATAGGACCCCAGCTCTGACCTGGTTGGCCCTTGAGTCGTGCTTGAGGTCCTGCATGAGCTTGAGCAATGCCACCCTCAGGCTCATGTCGGGGCAGTCCGACACATAGCGGTCCAGCTGCTTTTGGGAGATCACCGGGAACCGCACTGCGTCCAGCACATCGAACACGAGCGGACGACGCTCCCGCACATCGTGCAGGATCCACCTCATCGTCGCCTCAAACACCTGCACGTCCCGGCAAAGAAGAAGGAAATGTTATTTGCCAAGAGCCAAAAACACATACTCGAGGGCCCACGGATCCTATAGCACCTAGAAGACAAGGGTTCGCAAACGACGTCGTCGTCAGCGGATCTTCGACCAGTCCAAAGTGGCAAAAAAGCGTTTAAAAATCATGTTTTTGCGTACAAACAAACGGAAAAACCTCCTTTCATAGGTAGTTTTATTAAAGATTAGTACAAAATGACAGGAGCGTGATGTTACACGAAACTTTAATTTACGAGGTTTTGCGGCACAAAAAAAATTGTTTGTATACAACCATGTCTCACCGGTAATTTCAGATGGCAAGTCCCGGCCTGGGCGCGTCCCAACTATGGCGGCAATTCGCAGTGCATCCGCTTCGAGACAAGGGTTGTCATGCTCAAAACCCCACCGTACACGTTTCGGCGCCAAAATGGCCGATCAAAGCTAAAACAGAACAGTCACGGTGGTTGCTATCGAATGCAGTACTTTAAAAACTCTCAGCGACCCTAGGCGGCGCCACGTGCCAGCGTCACACTCGCGAGACGCTGCGGGACGTGCTGGCAGCGATGCCGACGCGAGCTAGGCGGCGTTGCGTGGTTTCACTTGATATTGACTGATCCCGGCAGACAACGGCGACTCCGACGACCTCAATCGCTCGGCTGCCAGCAATGACGCACATCCACCCTTTGTTTGCTTGGAACAAAACACGAGTACACTAACCGCTATTTTTAGATCATGTTTGCCTGCCAAACTTGTTATTGCGGTGAGGGATAATAAAACAAAGATGACTGTACTCCACCGTTGGCAATGTTCGCTTATATCCCGCCATAGCTAACTTGCCGAATTTACCCCCAGGTCATCACTGATTCAAACACTATGATTACTAGGAGTGGGCTATCTCTCGGTGTTTAAAAAAAAAAAAGCAAATCAAGCCAAAGATAGGGGGCGCCCTATCTTTTCTGATGGGCCATCTCTCAGGCTATTACGGTAGACTTGTTTAAAGTTAAAATTTCATGCGGTACAGGCTATTTACGGGCGCAGACTATATGTTACGACGAGACCCAATTAATTTTTTGAGTGACAAATTATAATAATGATGATTTCCGATGATAGAGGCTTTTTTGCGCGCCCATAAAGAAGGCATTTTTTAATGTGTGCTGCATATGGGAATATTTTACGTACGGACTATGTGCCAGGTGCGAATTATGCATACCTGCCAACCTGTGGACTTTCAAATTCGTAAAACTCCCGCGGCCGCGGGGGGGGAGGGGGGGAGGGTGTCACGCGAAGCGATGTGCAGCTTAATGTCAGCCTTGCCACCGTGCGAAACGCTTACATCACATGTGCACGTGCTACAGAATCGCAACTTCTCTCCCATTTTGGACCGCACGAAGCACGGGAATTCCAACGTGTAGGACTTCAGGAACACCAGAAAGTACCTCTTTTGAGGTTTCAAGTTCGCCATATCGCCGCGAAGCCACCGCGACCAGGAGAATGCTACGATTTCACGTGCAACAAACACAGACACCCCACTTCTCGCCTCAATAGTGGCCGAAACAGAGAGGCCCAACCACGACTGAACACGCCGAAACAATGTGCGCCGCCGAACACACGAACAAAGGCTCTGGGCTTTGGATTGGTTTTGGAGGTTTTGGATCCGTGGCCACCGGATAGACTGATAGTAAGAAACACGACGCTGCCATGGACGGTAGCTATCGCCCTCTTGTGGCGGTGCAAAGTACCGCCAGCAACAGTTTTACAAAAAAATGTAAAAAAAAAAAAATATATATTTTTTTATATACGAGTCTTTTTCGTAAAATTTGAAGCAAGATTCGTAAAATCGTAAAAGTCAGTCCCAATTCGTACATTTTACGAAAAATTCGGAAGAGTTGGCAGGTATGATTATGAACCGGATGCAAACTGCCTAAGGAAAGCTTTTTTATTTTTTAGTCGAAATACACTGGGTGCGGACAGCAGCCCAGAGAACGTGGTGTCAGTGTTCCGATGCTGCACACTGAGAAATTTCAACGCTAGGTAAAGAACGAGCACTTGCGCGTCTAAGCGGGGCAGTTGATTGCACCGACAGCATTGTGCTCCGATCGGAAAAAGAAAGTGTCTGGAGAAAAGTTACTTTGCACTCAATCTCGCAAACGTCCGCAGTGCTGACAAAGGCATGGGTACGAGCACATGTCTTTTTGAAAGTTCATCCTATGCGCGAGTTCAAGCACAAACAAAGCACTCTGCCGAGTTCAGCTCATGTGCCTGTTGCCTGCACTACAGACACCTGAGAGCTGATATATAGATGTCAAACCAATGGCATAGAAAAAAAGAGTATGGGCATTTCTTTGTTGAACCCCTACATGTTGGGAATGTAAAGCTTCCTGGCTACTATGTCTCTAGCTTTTACTAGAGCGCACCATCGCTGACAAAGAAAGATGACAGGACGCTTCCAAAACATTGTGGCAGATCCATTAGTGAACAAACCTCATGTCTCCCTTGTCAGCAAAAACTCTTGGCCTATCAAGTTATTCAGGCTATTTAGGCCGCTTGCCCTGAAGCAACGCTAAATTATTTGTTGGATCGTATGAAGTATTTTGAAGACTTTCAAACATGTCCGATGATCCCAGCTCGCTCCATATCCATTGCACATTTGCAACGCACCATGAAAGGGGTCACAAAAACGAGAAAGTTCAGCTGTCGAACGCTGGCACTAGAATGCCTTGAGGTGAGCAAATCAAAAGGTTTCTCCTGTTTGCTGAATTCAAGTGCTTGTCTATTTGTGGACCCTTTCTGCCATAGCCACAAACCTCAAAAGGTTCCATTTCATCACCCAACCTTCTCGTAAAGTAACTAGATGCTTCCATGTTCCAGCCCACCGCCCTACGCTGAAGAGGTCACGAAGGATGCTAGGATGACAACCCGAAAGTCAGAACTGCCTTAAATTCTAATAAAATCTCTCGATGTCTAGACGTAAACAAACCCCCGAAATCCAACCCATTCGGCGCTGTTCAAAGAGAAGGATAACAGCGACCAGCTGTTGCTGCCTGTGGCATTCTCACCTGAAACTCACTGTCAATGCTGAGTCCCTCGCTCTTGAGAAAATGCTGAAGGGTCTCCTTGGGAAGCTCGTAGAACTCGTCCTCCTTGATGACGTCCGTGAAGCGCCGCTCTATGAACCGTTTCGCCTCCAGCTTCAGGTTGGTGCACGAGTGCATTTCCGCAAACCTGAAGATGCCTGCACACCGCCCCGCAGCCGACCCCAGCAAAAAGAAATCACGCTTCCCGCACCGAAACATTGTGCTACACTCACTGCCTAGAACCACCGGATAAGCCACACTTCGGAGTAAGGAGGCTTCTTTTTGAAATTACAGGAAAAGCTTTTTTTCATCCTCCAGAAATGTCAGAACTGTCCACGACAGAGAAAAGCTATACTGCTCCATGACGCCGTGTCTAAAGATCAGAAAGTAACATTTTCAAACGGTGACTATCGCTAACTATGTCTGCACTGAGTGCCAAAATGGCGGCGCCCACAAGTAAGTCGGGGAACAGAGTGCAGGTACTCTAGGCATAGCTTACTTGGTAGCTCTAGCACTGCCTCTGTAGGAAGCTTAGCTCCGAAGCCGAACACAACCAATACCGAAGCCGAGGTTTGCGCAGTCCCATCGTAATATTCTGGGTGAAGCCTTCACGTGACTGTATAAATCGGTTTGGCAATGTGCGCGCCACGCTTTACCACAGAGGTGCCCACAGGTAGTGAAAGCATTGCATCGAAATTTCAAAGAACAAACTTAGCTGAGTAAAATGCAAAGAAAAAACTAACTGATTTTCCCTACCTACAGTACCAGTCTGCTGTCCACGAATCCTCTAACTGGTGCAATAACCGACAGATGGTGGCAGTGGCCCCGGTGCAAGCTTACCAACCGGTTGCACCAAAACCAGACGTTTTTGTATTAACAAAACGGCATGTGCTCAACATTAACTAGACACAAAACAAACAAAACCGACGGTTCATAGAGTCATTTCAGCTATGTGTCGTATGCTTTTGGCACGACCAAGCGGTAAGCTTGCGCGGGGGCCCCTGCCGCCATCTGTCGGTTTTTGCGCCAGTCAGAGGGTATGTAAATAGCAGATGGGCTCCATAGGAAGAAAAAATCAGTTATAATTTCTTTTACATTTACTCAGGTAAGTTTGTTCTTTAAAATTTACACGCGATGCTTCCACCACCTTCGGACACCTCTGTGGTAAATCATGGCACAATAAGTTACCGAGCCAATTTATGCGGTCACTTTAAGGCTTCATCCGGATTTGTAGACATGCTTTAGAATGGTCATGTGGGTAACGGGACAGGGTAGCTTGTTTTTCACTATGGGTAATGAAAGTCTGGATTAATGACCGACCCTTCAAGAACACATTAAAGAAAGCATAAAATGAAAGAGGAAAACTGCAGCCAATAATGTCTTTTAGGCTTCATAAAAAAACGTAAAATAACAAATGTTTCAAATAATTAAATGAAAAAAATGCAAAAAAAATCTAATTGAAACTATTTTAGAATTTTTTGAGCGACAAATTATAATAATGATGATTTCCGATGATACAGGCTTTTTTGCACACCCATGATTTACCCTGCCCTGGGAAAGTAAGTTGGCTTCCAGCAACCAATCCATTTTAAAAGACTGCGCATTCATTGACCTGCTGAATATGCAGGCATCAGGCCATGAGAAAATTTAAGTATTGTTTGTAGAGAGAAATACTCAAGACACTAGTACTCTGTCTCCCATCCGTCTGCAATGTCGGCGATAGCAATATTTGGCACGTCGTGCTGGAACAACCAATCAGTCTGCGCAAACATGGTTCGACATATTTGCTTGCAGATTCTATTTTGAAATTGTTAGGTGCCTTTATTGAGTGAGACAGTGCACAAAGAGTGCAACGGAGCACAATATGCAATTGTCATTGAAACAGAAAACTTACAAGTTTTACTAACCGAGAGACAGCAGTTCCCATGTCGTCGGTTTAATCCTTGGCGACATATTTCGTGGCAGACTGCAGTTAACACTTCCACTTTTAATGTTTCACAGAGACCAAGCATAGTACACTACGAAGAAAAAAAATCACTTATTTTAATGAGATCATTACCTGCTGACCAGAAAAATGACACCGGAATGTGCCTGTTAGAAAACTTTCTGCTCCTAGACGACCAGTCTCCACAAAAATGTTGCACTTGCGATATGGCTGCCCAAAGGCAAACACTTGTCCATAGCATACACCCACCATTTGTCCGCTAAATGAACACACACAATCCGGTGGAGTCACAAACAAGGGCGCGGTCAAACTTGTCCGCCCGTCCCCCGGTGGTTACAAATCGGGCCAACTCAGAATCTCGTCTGCACTTCCGACACACCGGCTGACAACGCCCCCAGCCTCTTCAGCCTCCTCAGGTACTTTCCTTCGAGCGTCCTCACCACTGCCCACAAAGAATCCAGGTGTTCCGCTTCACCAAGCTGCTCCAAAAACGCGATCGCGACACTCACGCCCTCGACAGCTTCCCTCAACGTCAACGGCAGCTCCGCGTCATCATCCGCAGCCTCCGTGCCGCAGTCTTCTTCCGCCTCACACTCGTCGCTCGTCTCCCAGCGCGCCAAAGTCTCGAGCTCGTCGTCCACCGCAACGAAGTCCGCCGCCGAGACGTCTCCGCGGTCGTCCAGTCTACCGATGAGTTGCTGAAGCTCGATCAGCGGTACGTCGTCCTCGGGATCGCCAACCCCGCCGCCGTCGTCGTGTTGTGCCGCAAGCTCGGACAAGATCCCCATGTGCCGCCAGCACGTGCGGATCTTCCGCGGACTCACGCAGCTCCAGGCGTGCCCGACCATCTGCAACACTCTCCGCAGCGTGACAGCGAGAGGCCTCCCTTCCGCTGCACTGGCAACGTAGTGCCGCAAGAGGTCACAACGGTAGTGCGCCTTCACCGACGTAAATATCCCGGTTTCGAGCGGCTGCTTCGCTGCCGAGCGTGGAGGGAGGTGGTGAACTGACAGGTTTGCAAGTCCCGACGCCGCCGCCACCGTGTGGGGCGGCGGCCGATCGACCAGAAGCACCGCTTGGCGACCTTGAAGCCGCAGCGATCGGTCGAACCGCTTGGCGACGTCCCTGAACACGCCGGTGCTCATCGCACCACCCGGCGTCTGGCGGTAGTCGCAGTAAAGGGAGGGCGCAAAGCGATGCCCGAAGGACACTCGCTCCGACGCGCCGCAGAGCACGAGCGGTTCTGCCTTGTCCGTTCCCGTCGCATTGCACATGATCACCAGGGTGAGGCGCGGGTGGTCTCGCGTGTCCGGGGGGCCTGCAATGCTAGTTTCTGACGGTGCGAGCTCGTAGAAGAGCCCCATCTCGCCGAGGTTGTAGACGTCCTCCGGGTCATACTTGGAAAGGATTTTCCGGAGCTAGTTCCACCCGTCGACGGAGTGGGCTTGCCCCGTCGTCGGATCGCAGCCGAACGGAGAGATTGGCAACAATTCTGAAGGGTTCCGCGTGCGTGCGAATCTGTGGCGCAGTTTGAAGCGGTGAAGCCATCCGCGCGAGTAGCCGAAGGCGCTTGGTATACCTGGGACACAAGGAGAACCCTTCCTGAAGTCGGTCACCCGGCGATTCCTTGCTTCGTGCATATTTCGCCAGGGATTGCCGAGAGATGCCGTTCGGCGAAAAGATGCAAGGCTATCAGTCAAGTTAATCGGGAATTATTGTGGAAAAGCCTTATAGAAGCAAGTTAACCCGATGCTTAGAAACTGTTTCGACTGAGCCACTGAGGTATCGACAGACATCTACGCAGATGGCACTACAATTACCACTTCAGCGGCCGTGCTGCGTCGCATCACAAATGTCGATGTCTCGGGGTTAATGCAGACCCAAAGAGAACATCTATTTGCTCTTCAACTACACCCATTTTACAAACGTCGAACTACCCTCCGAGAGTCGAACCCTGCAACTGCTCTACAAGTGGCAGCAATCATTTCAATGTGACCAATTATGATACTGTTCACCCTCAAGCTGAGGGTGCAGCGGGAGCTATGCACCTGCCGAATCGATGAACTGCCTCTCTTTCTTTGCATGACCCCGCTCTCTGCGCAAGAGTATGGGTGCGAGTCTGACCAAATAGCTTCCACCACACTGCCAGCTTAGCGGTTTTATTGGAGCGCACCTCCTCCCGAACGACGCTCCAGCTTCGACCGGCGCACCAAAGAAGACCCAGATAGAGACCGAACCGTACGAAGAAGGGTCCTCACCGAGGCTATCGCCGAGTGTACGCGCTTTCTCGACAAGCGCAAGGTCGCCAACCGTGGCGCCCTTGGCTCCGACTTCGCTCAGCCACGCCGCCAGCGCGGCCTCCAGCTGTGCCTGCTCCCCGCAGCGTGCTCTCGTCAGGAGCTCTTTCTCTACGGTGACCTCCAGCCACTTGGGGGCCTCACGGAGGATGTCCGACAGCGTAGACTTGGGCACGTCTATGCCCAGGGAGTTCCGGATCCATGCCAGCAAGCTGCTCGGACTCGCCCGGGGGTGCTCCCGCCTCCACTTGCAAATGTCCCGCTTATCCCCCGCCGTGATTGCCACCCGGCGCCTTTTGGTTGCTGCGGGGCTCCTCCCTGGGAGAGAGGAGCACACGCAATGGCCGGTCTGGGCTCACTACGTTCCGACTTCCTGCCGACCGCGTGCCGGGCAGCTGCTGAGAAATTGGCGCCAGCTTTGGGCCGCCGGGGACTCGTAGCCAAACTTGGGGTTCACAAAGCCGTTGCCAACATGCACCAATCAGTTCCCAACTGGCTGCCAGCCAATTACATGCCAGACCAGCTGCTGACCAGTTGCCGAGCAATTGATGCCAGTCCTGGGCTGCTGGGAACTGCATCCGAAAAAAAGCTCCGCAGGCCGGCTGGAGGCAACCTGTGCCGATCGGCCGCCCTACTGGTTGCTGGACGGCTACCGGTCGTCTCTTGACCGCAAGCTAGGCAGTTGGCACCAGAGTTGGGTCGCTACACACCTGTACTCAAACACGGGCTTCACAAATCCGTTGGCGACCTGCACCAATTGGTTCTCAACCGGTCGCCAGGCTACTGCCGGCTAGTTGCCGAGCAACTAATGCCAACCTTGGGCCGCTAGGCACCCGAATCTGAAAATGGACTCCCAGGCCAGTTGGCAACCCATGCTGATCAGCTCCCCGACTGGTTGCCGGACAGCTGCCATCCGGTTGCAACGTAACTGCCGATCGTGTTGGAACCACTACATGCTCAAATTATAACATGAATTTTGCAAACTCCTCGTCAGACAGATCAATAGAAGAAGAGATCCATGCAACTCAGCCCATCAACATGTCGATGTCTGCTTGAAATGTTCCGCCCCAAGCATGTGCCGTACTTCGAACTGCAGCGGTATTTCACTAAAGAAAACAAAATACTCAATGAAACTGGAAGCATTCCTTCAAATGTTCTCTTCTTTCTTGATCAGGCAAAGAACACTTCAAAATAAAATGAAACTGCAATAGTTTGCGTTGCTTTTCCATTACATTATAAGCAGCTGAGCACATCATCGAAGGTTTCTTGCTTTCATAATGGTGACTAAGAATACATTTATTCCCATTTTCGTATCCCTCTTCTTACTACCACAAGGCCTTCTCTCTTGCAAATTCCCTTGAAGTTTTGGCATCACAACTCCAGGACAGCTCTTTTCAGGTGACGTGGGAAGAATGGTGTCTCTTACTTGACGCGGCAGCAGCGACACTTTCAGAAATCTTGTAACGGCAGTGTCCCATACACTCGTGTCGAAAGGATTCCATTTCTTGTCCGAAGGTTATGAATTGGAAGAACGCCATTTGCCTGGCGACATGTGCCCTGTTCGTCAGATTGCGTCGAAGGATCTGCTGTAACAACACAAATCAACACTCCCATGTGTCCTAACAAAAAAAAAAAAAAAAAAGAGATTGTTTATTTTTACAATAAGAGATCCCCCATTTTATTGGACAAACAAGTCCCCTTCCAATAATTAAGTACAAGTTGGCACACAACATTGCGGATTCTAGACTTTTCTTTTTATCCGAGTCTTTGTAATGGTAAAAGAAGTTTGGTTTTAAATGCTCTCTCTCTCTCCTTTTACTGCACAACTTTATTTTACGAAATCAGTAAAGCTATGTCAAGAACCTTCCTGTCATGCACTTTGCTTTGAGGACATCCAAACCTGGCACATCGAACATCTGCAAACAATTCCGCCGCGCTCGCAACGAGGCAATCACAGAAGACGAACGTAAAGAAGAGGTTGTAACCAGCGCTGCATAGTAACGGTCGACAAGCCTGGAATCCAGGATGCAACAACAGCTGTAATCTATAATCACCGAGAAGATAAGAACAGCAAGGCGTCTCTTTTGAATGCCCAGCCTCCAGTACGTGCTAGCTGCTTTCCATCGTGCACAAGGCATGCTCGTGCATGCACATGCCCTGTGCACGACTTCGAGCATGCGCTTGCACGCTCGAAGTTATCGAGACGCCGAAATGTTTTGCAAGGTGGGATGCTAGCGCTGGAGGCAGGACAACCGAAAGGCCTCCCTGCCCTTCTACTCCTGTCGGCGACTGCAGACTCTATAGTCACCCAGTCAAATGAATGAGACGTCCGAGTACGCCGACTCACCCACGCAGTTGGAAGGGTGCAGTTCCTTTTGAAGGAAGTCGCAGCAGGCCTGGACGACTTCCGAGAGGCCCAGCATGTTGGACGCCGACAGCACGTCCTGGCAGTTCTCCTGGTTGATCTGGATCTCCCCTGAAATGCGGGCAAGAGTGGTCGGATCCAACACTCCGGTACTCCAGTATCGTAGGGAATTCTCCGACCAGAATCAGTGTTAAATTGAATTTGTGGGTTTTACGAGCCAAACTGACAAAGGGCACCTGGCACAGCCCCGGAGGAGGACTGAAGATTCATTTCAACTACCTGGGGATCTTTCTACGCTAGAGCAAAATTTCTGTCACTACCTTCTCCGCAACGATCCTCCGTCGGATTGCGGGCACCACCTCAAACCTGCCGAGGCAGCCGGCTTGGGGTGACGCCACAGTACCAAATCAGGTGTGCACAAATCTCGAGCAACACAAAACGCACCTTTGTAGATGAAGACTATGAGCTGCTCGAAGATGGACGGCGCGATGCCGTGGATCTCCACCGACTTCTGTTGGCTGTCCTCGAGCCCTGAGCTGAACAGGGCCTCGAAGTAGGGAGAACTTGCAGCCAACACGGCCCGGTGCCCGCCAAACGTCTTGCCCTCGAGCAGCAGCTCTACGTCGCAGAACTTGCCCTTGTCACGCAGCTCACTCAGGTTGCCCAGGAGCCGCGCGCAGTGTTCTCGGCTGCGGACCACTCGCTTCTGGGGACCGCCATTCTGGCCTCCACCGTGGCCGCTGTTGCGGTGGTAGCGACCTCCACGCCCGCCCCCACCTCCTCGCGGCCGTGCTGACATCGCCATTGGTGCACGCCTGGGAGAAGATGAGTTTATATCACAACTGTAAACTCTCAAGTAAATTAACACTAATTACTCAAGTTCAAAGGATCAATCAAATAGGAGACATCGGCGCCGCTATGGCAGCAGCCAATGTCTCCTATTTATTTTGATCAGTTATAAAAGAAAAGAAAAAAGTGGAGAAACAGAAAGACGGCTTCAATATCTGACCACTCACGAGGTCAAATGTGCGCACTGCCCAAAAGAAATGTTCCTCTATAACATTATCAAAAACGTTTTTCGAAACCCATAATGAAAAAAATTATGTGCAAAAAAAAAAAAAGTTAAAATATTATAGTGTGCAAAGTTCAAGCGTTCCGGGTCTGCCGATAGACGGCGGGGCAGTGCGTCCTCTTGTAAGCAACCACAAGAGACAAAACTGCACAACAAATTCAGTCACAACAAAGGCGAGTGCGTGAACCAGTCTTAATTGTCCGGGTGTGTTAAAAATTTAGGAATACACAAACGTGCACACACGTACTAAGGGTACAAGGTCACGGCGCATTCACTGTGCTCTAATGATTTAGCGAACGACAGCACAGCGACAGAGAGCTGACGAACGCCGTGACACTGCACTTTTAACACTGGTTGATTATGGTCCTCATCAGCTGGTAGCACTTGCATTCTGACTTGCAATGGAACAAAGTGTAGACGTTGCTGAAAGCATAAGCACAGGGACAAACAAAACACAAAAGATCTGTGGTTTTGTCCATCCCTGCATTTATACTTCCAGCAATGTCTCACCGCCACCAAAGTATCCAACTTTGTCTTTCCTATATCTCATCTATATAACACTGCTTTTGTTGAGCCCAGCAAAGAACTCACCATTAGCCTGGTAAAAGATTGGTGTAGAATTACACTCTACAAAGTGCCTTTGCTGGCGCAGTTTTCTCCGCCTTATGTTACCGTGTGCTGTTGGGTGCATGCGAAGGAAGAGATGCCTCAGCATTCCCTTCACGCCACGAAGCTCGACATTTTTAGAGGTAAAAAGTCACGGAAGGCAAACTGGTTGGAGCGATTTCGTGTGAAAACGCCCTACACAGAATTTCACATTCCGTGTTTGTCTTTTTTTCCTCATGCTAACAATGGACCAGTCACGTCATTCCGCTTTCTCATCTACTCCGTCCTTCAATTATTTCTTTTTTAAGTAACCACCGAGAGCGAAGGCAAACCAGGCAGGCGGACGCCAGATTCTTTGACAACTCCGCAGATATCTACTACTAGCTTCAAACTTCAGCCAAATACGAGATCTGTCGCAACCCACGCTCCTAAAAGCGGTAAACACACAATCACAAGAAATGAGAAAAGCAGTGCATGTTTACGTCAGGAACTCTTCTCTCGAGTATTTTTTTTAACCTTTCTCTTTTCCAAGGTTCTAAACGCCTTACACGGCAATCTCAGAGGGTTTTTCCCACATTATGAAGCAGTGCGCCGTCCTTCGAAAAGCACTCATGCGAAGAGAATGCGCAAACCGGCTCAAAGTTTACAAACATTGCGAGGAGCGGCACACATAGGATAGAGCAGCGGTGAAGCTATGCCTACTCGCTTACCAACCTCTGCATTTCGCTCACTCGTTCACCTCAAAACGAAGATACCAAACTGTCAAACATCGCTTCGGGCGAAACCAGTCGCAAAACGCTCCGCGACGCCTCAAACGCGGCGAAGCACAGTGATCTGATCGTAAACTGATAGAAACGAGGTTTAAGCCGTCCAAGCAGACAAGGTTTAGAACTTACCCTAACGAGGCAGAATCACAGGAAAAAAACGTATCCGAGGCATCCAAAAATCTTATTCTCGCAATGTCAGTCAGAAGTCAGCAGGCTTACTATCGAATGGGCATATTTAGTGCGACAATTTAGGTCAGCTTGACGTAGAGCGAGGTTGCGGTGGACGAATCGCACGCACAGCTGACAATTATAAACAACGCGACATGGCGCTCGCTAGACGACTAGACTCTAGGGTTTGTACACGATTCATTTCATGCACTGAGGTTAGCCTAGGCATTTAGCTGAACATAGAAGCTCTTACCTTTAAATTGCGGCAAATGTCGAGTTGCGTCGTAGGTATTCATGCAACGGAACGTATCACTCAGAGAAAAAACACGGTTGTTTCCTTTCGCAACTGTTGTCAAATCGCAGCCAATGGCGGCGGCGTTGATCTCTGTAGGCTCTGATTGGACGCGCTTGTCACGTGGTTTGTTGGCGTTGTCCGTTGTGGCCACGGAGAAATGTGGCTATGAAGCTGGATTCAGATAGATTGGCTTGAAGGCAGTTTTGGTTTCACGTTTTACAAAGTTTCGGTTTTGCTTTAGGAACGATCTCAGCAACCCACCGACGCGGCGAAGTACAATCCTCGAAACAGGTCGTGACGTCTCGTGCTCTGCATGGTGGCTCGGAAATAAAATAAACCTCCTTAACACCAAAACGCAAAAAAAAAAGAACGCATGAGAAGATGTCATGCGCGTTCTGGCGAAAAAGACTGCATTGCTTAGATGACTTTTTCTTCGTTTTCTAAAAAAAAAAAATATAGATGGGTTGCACTGACGTCACATCGCATACTTTTGACCACCATGTAAAAGGAGGAGAGGGAAGCTGCTTTTGTAAGAATTTTGAGTGACAGGTTAATCTTCTTTAATCTTCTGGGAGAATAGCGACGCCTGTGCAGATCCGGGAGGCACAAAAGAGGATCCCAATAAGAGGGGAGCTCCTCCTTGCCCTCGTCTCTGGTGGTCATCTTTGAATGACGTCACGTGCAACCCATGTATAAAAACGTTTGACCGCAGCTACATACTTGCCATTGGTACTCGCCACCAAACCAAACTGTGCCAATCATTGTTTGGCGCCAATCAACGTTACTAAAACACTCAGTTGGGAAACTCACCGTCGAAACCTGGGCCACTGGCGTCCACCGAGACCGAGCTAAATACGACAACAGCGCCACTCTTTATCATTTGTCTGTACTGGGGTCACCTTGAGCTTTTAGAAAGCATGTTTTTGCGTAAAAACAAACGAAAAAGACTCTTTTTGTGTGAAATTTATTGGAGTTTAGTACAAAATGAAGGCCGCGTGATGTTCTTAAAATTTTAGTTTGCAAGGTTTTGCGGCACAATTAATATTGCATTTATACAACCATGGCTCAGCGGTGCTTTCAAGTAGCGCGTCCCGACCTAGGTGCATTTTAACTTCGATAGTAAGACGTGGCGCGGCCGCCGGGGAGACGGAAATGGCACCCTTCCACTGTTTCTGTTTCGGCGCCAGAATGGCCGATTAAAGCGAAAACAAAAGTAACGTGCGTTTCCTCGAGTGACCGCTGCGGGAGAAATGGCGGCTTTGTGTTCGCCATTAGCTCGGTTCGCGTGGACAGATTGGGGCCACTTTTTTTAGAGCAGTCTCTATGGTAGTTCCCCAACTGAGTGGTTTAGTAACATTGGTGCCAATAGGTGAGCGGCGTTTGGCAACTTCCGGTTCCTTAGGAAATTTTGTTTAGCTGTTGACAAGCGACGTCGATGATTTGCAAGCCTGTCTAAGCATGGTTCTGAAAACTACAGTCTGGAGGTTTCAGAATTATGCTTGCACAGGCTTGCAGCTCATTGTCGTCACTTGTCAACGGTGAAACAAAATTTCCTAAGGAACCGGAAGTTGCCAAACGCCGCTCACCTTAAGTGTGACGTCACCCCTCCAAACAAATCGTTGCTAGGGGCGTTCTCATGGACGAATAGATGGGACTGGATTCCGCTCCGAAAGAACGATGGGTCAAAAATCGGACGTGGAATTTAAACGTCTAGAAATATTGGATAAAGGAAGCCTAGATTTCACACTTACCACGACAGAAGTTTGCCGAGAATCGGCTGTTTTTGCAATATTTTTGACAACTTCCTGTCACCGAGACGTCTCGAGATACGTGTTGCAGACGACGAACGCATGACAAATGTACACATGTTTATACAGCCTAGAACTTGGTCTGCCTCAACGGGCGACGAGTCTCCCAGCTGTAGATGAGCAATTTAGCTAGTGCAGTACAACCGCTCGCCTGGGTCGTGCATCACACAGTAGTGATACACGCAGTGGCGTCACAAAGGGGGGGAGGGGGCGGGAAGGGCGGACCGCCCCGGGTGCAGCGCTCAGGGGGGTGTCGCGGCGGGCTACCGCCCCGGGTGCCGCTGACCCTCGTGACGCTACTGGATACACGACCGCAGCCGGTACGATGCTCATCCAGATCGAAACGGGCAGTGGTGGAGATTGAACCCAGGGGTGCTATGTTGCGCTTTTTGGACTCCCAGGAGACTTGGAAGAGGGAAGTGACGTCAACGACTAGAGAAACGCAGATTGGATGTTGACAGAAGAAAACAAAGTCAACATCCAATCTGCATTTGCTGCGTTGTTGACGTCACTTCCCTCTCCCTAGTCTCCCGGGAGTCCAAAAAGCGCAACATAGCCCCCCAGGATCCATGGGTTCTGCAGCGCGAGCTTTCGCTTCACGTGCTCCGAGCTGGTGTGCG
The DNA here is from genome assembly GCA_013358835.2 of Ixodes persulcatus. NCBI lineage: Eukaryota > Metazoa > Arthropoda > Arachnida > Ixodida > Ixodidae > Ixodes > Ixodes persulcatus. Next base: position 33,023 of record JABSTQ010004176.1, read on the forward strand.
CTAGAGCCACTAAATGAGCTGCGCTTAGAGTATCGGCACTCCGTTCCCCCACATTGTTGTGGGCGCCGCCATTTTGGTGCTTGTGCAGAGCAGACGCAACTGCCGATCGTCATGATTCAAAAGTGCAACTTCCTCAGCATTAGATTCGGTGTTAGGAAGCTAATGTAATATTGCTTTGCTCTGTCGCGAGCTGTTTAAACATTTGTGGAGGACTGACAAGCGTTTCCTGTGATTTCAGATAAAGCTTCAGACTCAGCCACCAATCCCCCAACAGTTTGAATCATTTGCACAGTGATACGATTTTGATTTTGTATTTATTTGGAACATGGCAGGCCTAAGAAAACTAATGAGGTTTATAAAAACGAATTGCATTTACGTGCGATCCGGGTTACTGTCTGACAAAAATCATCACACGAATGGAGATCTGCTAAAAATACAGCGAGTATAGCATCTGATTAGAACAAGACATCAAAGCTCGTCGGGCCCTCTTTCTGATTTTGCAGTTAACGTGCCTAGTCAGTCGCGCCCTAGCTCACGAACGAATATTCTAGGCCGAATACTCGAGATGCCTAGCGCGACTTTGTCGACTCACAGCCGGCTGTCACGCCGACGCATCGTCGCTCGCTGCTGGCGCCGTCGACGCTACTACGTTCTTTTGTTTCTAGGCGCAAGTTCGCCGATTAAATCCTTATTTTCTGTTTTACGCTTCTCGATTCGTTTCCATCTACGACAATATACAGGGTGTCACAAAAAAAAAAAAATTACAGGGTTTTTTTCACCGCAAAAATAAACTAGGAATCGCCGAACGCTCATTCTTCGCCCAAAGGTAGCGCTAGAGGTCACAACCTGATGCCAAAGTTTCAGCCCAATCCGATACTTTATTCAAAAGTTATAAGTGATTTTCTGAAAATTTCAATGGGAATGAAAATGGAGGCCATTTTTGCCGTTTTTGGTTTCTGGTGCCATAGAGCCCCGTGTATTAGAAAACTCCGTCGGCCGCCATTTTCCCATTGAAATTTTCAGAAAATCACTTATAGCTTTTGATTAAGTCATCGGATCGGGCTGCAATTTTGGCATCTGGTTGTGACTGGCTCTAGTTGTGACCTCTAGCGCTACCTTTGGGCGAAGAATGAGTGTTCGGCGACGCCTAATATATTTTTGCGGTAAAAAAGAAAACCTGTAAATTTTTATTGGTGACACCCTGTATATCTGCTACGGACAGTTCGATCACACAGATGTGCACTGAAGAAACTGCGTTGTCAGAAATCCTTGAAACGTGTGCTGGCCTGCACTTCGACCTTGATACACTTCACGTCGTCGTCGTAGGTTATTCGGCTTCACAGCGTTTTCACTTCCTTATGGCGGAGCGAGCTCCACGTAGAGCCCCTCTATATGGCAGCGTAGCTGCCAGAGTAGCGCCACGCTTTTTCCTGTGCCGCCTCTCACCGTGATTGGTCACACGCGGTACCATAGCAACGAGCTGAGCTGGCTCGGTTCCCTTAGCAACCGAGTGACTACACGCCACGTGACCTCACAAGAGCCGTGATTTCACCGGTAAGATGGCAGCGACCAGAGCTGGTGGATACGAGTTTGTTCGGTGCGCGGTTGTCGTAATGTGCCGCGGCTTGCCGACGATTTCAGATTTCTTCGTGCTCTCTGACGCAGGTATATTGAAGATCTGAAAGAATGAGACTTTATACCTCTTCTGTGCAAGACCGCTCTGGATATTAGCACCTGTGCGACAGCATCAGTCATATCGCCGTAGCGGTGCTCTAATTCCCGGATGTGTTCAAGGATCGATAAGACTTTTTGCATGCAATTTTCGCATACTCCTAGACTTGTTTGAACGTTGGGATGTCTGAGAATCGATGCGAATTGTATGCGTCGCATGTTGGACTTTGGGGAAGTTGTTTCTGCCCCAGGTAACCGCGTAATCACAGAAACTTTTAGCGAGGAAGCTCCTGCGATCTTTACGTTTTGTACTAATCAACGATTTTATCATATAGCGTTTAGGATAACATTTGCACATTTTCTAGCTTCCTTTGAATGTTGGAATTTTTGAGAATTGAAACGAAAGGTATACGTCATGTGTAGGGCCCAGGGGAAGTTGTTTCAGCCCTGGGTCGCCAAATAATCACAGCAACTTTAAGCGAGGAAGCGCCTGCGATTTTTAACCTTTTGTACTAATCGACGATTTTACGAATTGACAGTTCTGAAGACTTTGATAAACGTGCTTTCGTTGCAATTGCTTGCACTTGATCGCAGTGTTTTTTTTTTTTTTTTTTCAAGTGACAAGCTGGCGTTTGCTCAAATGACGTATATGAAATGACCTGCTCTATAACAATGCATCAGCACATACTAATAAACTTATATGCTCGGAGGTGTGTTCGTCTCTGTAATTAACAAGTTACAGACAATTATTTTTTACGAGTGTAATATTTATTTTCTGTAGCTGGGCCCGTTTTGTGCTCGTTAATGTCCGTGTGCTATGATGTTATCATCATGTATGTATGGTTCTAAATATCCTCCTTGCGATGCCTACAAAAGCCAAAATGACGTCAGTCGACCCCACCTCACGCATTCGACACGAAAACTGCGTCACTCGGACGTATGAGCTCGTCAACAATCATTTCGTCGACGAATATTTAAATTCGCGTTCGTGGCCAATGAGTGCACTTGCGAATGACAAGTTCTATGGTGTGCTTAAAAAGCACGGTGGAAGATTGGGGTCATCACACCGGTGCCCTAGCATGTCACGACCGCGTGATTCCACTGTTCTCTCTTGAGTTGAGGATTAAAGCTAAGGAAGAACAAGTTAAAAAATCATTTCATGGCCCCTTTAAGACGGGTATGCGTGCTACACCAGATAAAAATATTGACTTTTTGCATTCCGGTAAACTTCCGGACGACCACTTTGCCTGTCGGCAAGAACACCTCATCTCCGGCGTCCGTCTCTTTTGATGGCGTTAACAATTCTCTGTAGACCCCCGTGCTGTCCTTGGTCCCCGTCGACTGTTCATCGCCCAAAACAAGGGTGATACCGTCGTCGACGTCGCTCCTCGCCAGTCGGTGAAATAATCTCATCTTGAATGAATGATCGGGTCTTGAAGAAGCATGGTGCTAAGCATACATTCTCTTACTATAGGGCAGTCGAGCAGCAGTCATGTCCCAAGGCAATCGTCCTTTTTGTTCCACAGGAGCGAAGTCCGAAAGTACAAGGACGGTACGTTCGTCCCACGAAGCGGCCGCCATCCCGGCGGCGCGCAAAACCACTCGCCTTGTCCGTGCACCTACGATACTTAGCAGCTCTCGTCGCCCGACAGTCCCCGGGCTGCAAATCGTCTCACTTCACAGAAGAAACAGGCACCGTTCCTCCAGAGGCCCGTGCCGTACCGCGACTCCCGCCATGCAATGCGTTCTTTAGGTCTTTTACCACCTTTCAATGAACGCATGGAGATATCAGCTAGATAAAAATTGCCGCCCGGCTTCGCTAGAAGTACGGTTGCCATGGCAACCTCCCATAAGACCTTTTCTGTTTCCTGTCCTTCTCAGTCACGTGGGTTCCGTATCTGGTATGCGGGGCGAAAAAATAATAAAACGCTTGAACCTGGAATATGCGAGAAAATATAGCTGAGGCAAATCAGGAATGTGTGACAATCACGCATTTTTCGTAAACACCTTCTAGCTTCGGGGAGAGATCAAAAAGATGTTTTACCGCATACCAGAAGTGACGATATTCAAGATGGCTGCGCGCTTGTGGAAAAGGTGTATAGGTGCTTCTGACGTCGTGCATCTAGATAATTTTGCGTCGTGTCGCTACTCTGGCTGCTACTAGCTCCACGGGAAGGCGTTCGCACGCTCGCGCTCATCAAGCGTCAATCAAAGCTGTGCACGGGCACCCTTCGCTTCCGAAATCTCACAGAAAGTTGACTCCGAGAATAGAAATTCCGTCGATAGTCACCAACCTCAATCAACGCGTTCGTGTACTCCCTTAGAAAGAACCACTGAACCCGCGAAGCCATCGTGCCGTCTGCTGGCAAGGCCGGTTGTGAAATTTTAATACGGGCTTTTGTCATCGCGTTATGGTAGTGAGACGATGCCAAAAGTCTTCGTGGTTAGATATTGAGAAGTCGCAATGCTTACAAAAAATTATTTACTGTTTTATCTGACAATTTCTGACCTCATGTCGAGCCCCTATGCATTTGTCCATAACAACGGTCCTAGCAACGGTTTGTTTGGAGCGGAGTGCCATACGGGCTGTGGTCCAAATCTTACCCAAATGGATCCGAGTTACTCCGGCGGATCGTATCACGTGACAGCACAGATGGAAAAACGCTGGAGGCGGGTAGGTTTTAGAACGCCAAGGGTACAAAACCTTTACCCTGGAGTAAGATCGAGTAAATTTTGGAACACGGCCGTTGTGACGTCATCACTTACCGAGGGTTTGGGGGGGGGGGGGGGGAGGGGGGTCAATTTAGAATTTAAAGGGAAACTCCCCTCAATTCCAAAACTTTCGGGATAATCAGTGAGCCCCAATAAAAGGCAATACGTCATTTGCTTCGCGAAAAATTAGATATATAATGTTAAATCTCACTAGAAATCGAAACCGAAACTTCGGCTCCGTCTGACAACATTGACCTTGGCGGCCTAAATCGGAATGATAGGAATGCTGCAAAAAGATTTTGAGAACATTTTAAGCACAGGGAAAAAGAACGGAGGAATGTCAACAGACAGTGACCTCACAGGAGGGGACAAGGGTAGAGGGGGAAGAGGTACGAGAATACATTAGACGTACAATAGAAGCAGCTTTTTCGGAACTGGAACCAAATCAGGCTTTAGGGAACAGTAACCGCAAGCACAACAGGTCCCGGCTGGAACTGCAGGAAATCCAGATGGCATACCAATGACACTGATTAAAATGTTAGGCAAAATAAGCAAGCTGAAGCTAAGACAGGTGATTGGCCAACTAATTATGGGAAGGGATGTACCCAATTATTGGAAACTAAGCAGGATTAGACTATTATATAAGGGCAAGGGAGACAAAGACAGTATCACATCGTACCGACCAACCATGGTAACATCAGTAAAGTCTGCTGAATAGCTATGCAGATTGTAAAGAGAAGAATGAAAGATGGGAAGAGGGCAAGCAGATACTGGGAGAGCTCCAAAATTGTTTCAGAAGGGATAGAAAACTGGAGGATAACTTTTTCGTAATCCCGCAGTGCATGGAGATAGCAACGACAACGCAAAGGCCGTTAAGGCTGCCATTTTTGGACATCAAAACAGCATACGATAATGTGAATCGGGCAAAACTCTGTGATCAATTAACTGAAAAGATATGAACTAAATAAAAATTTGATTAAGTTTCTAGAACAGATATATGCAGATAACAGGGTAGTTATAACTTGGGAAGTCGAAACCACAAAACCAGCACCAATGAAAAGAGGACTTATGCAGGGCTGCCCATTCTCTCCCCTGCTCTTTAAGATATACCTTAGTGAACTGGAAAAAAAAAAAGATTAGAGAAATGGAATTTAGGATTTGATCTGACTTACGTGGAGGGAGAGGAAAAAGTAAATCAAGTTTTACCAGGGCTGATGTATGCAGATAACATTGTACTTGTAGCACTTGTAGCAGAGAGTCGAGAGGCAATGCAGGGACTAATTAGAATTTGTGGTGGGCAAGGGGACACTTTAGGCCCAAAGTTCTGTAGGGACAGGTCTGGGATACTAGTTCATAACGACGCGAAGGGGGAACCCCTGGAGATGCAAGACACTGTGACAGAACATGTAGAAAAGTACAGAGATCTGGGTGTATGGTTAAATGAAGGAAGAAAATATCTAATGACCGTAAATATATTGTAATAAAGAAGGGAAAAGAAATTCGGATTTTATGAAACACTGTGAAACTTTAATAAATACGAATTTGTGAGGGGGGTATGAAAAGGAGTAATGGTACCAGAGTTGACTTTCGGTAATGCAGTCTTGTGTATTAAATCTGAAGTACAGTCATGCTTAGAGGTAAGGCAAAGGAGTGTAGGCAGGTTAGCTTTAGGGGCACATGGTAACACACCAAATGAAGGGGTGCAGGGGGATATGGGTTGGGCATCCTTTGAGAGCAGAAAGGCAACAAATAAAGTAAAGTTTGACCAAAGGCTAACTGATATTTAGGAGATGAGGTGGGCAGCTAAGGTATATAAGTTCCTATACATGAAATGCTTGAACACAAATTAGACGAAACGGACTCGAAAGCTCGGAAATAATTTTTTACAAGCGGGCAAGGAAACGAAGTCAGTAGAAAACAGAGTTAAGAATGCAGAGAGAGCGAGATAGAGAGAGAGAGAAATGTGGGAAGGAAGTATGCAGGATTTATCAACTTTAACTATTCAAAATAAGAAATGAGGTAGGGGACTGTTTTATAATTCTCGGGGGAGCTCATTACTGTTTGAGGCCAGAACGAAAACGTATAGGGCGAAATTCGAAGACATAGATACAGTTTGTTGCATATGTGGAATGGAGAGCGAAACTATAGAACACCTGGTTTTGAGGTGCGAGAGGCTTAAACCTGCCCTCACTGAGGGGAGAACAGACGTAAAGAGATCCCTGGGTTTCGGTGGAGAATATGGAAGGGTAGATTATAAAAGGGTTGAGGTAACGAAAAGGGGGTTAGAGCATTGGTGGAGGGAGACTAGGGAAAATTGAAATTGGTAAAAGCCATTAGCACAACTGGAGACAGGGAGGACAGAGGAAAATTGGGACTCCCTCCCGCGTGGCTCCTGCCCAAAGTCTCAACTCTGTCTCTCAGTGGGTCTGGGTTTTGGTAAGAACCCCAACAAGGTTTACCAGAGGAAAATTGGCGACTCCCTCGCCGGGGGGAAAAGGCGGTGGTTCGTTTTCCTTTCTATTTTGTACTTGCCCTATCCCCCAAAGGTCAAACGAACTCCATCGCCAGCCGTTTGTGACGATAGCTTAGAACGGGCAATTTTGCGAGGCGGGTCGCAACGTTGCATATGCCATATGGTACACAAATGCAACCCACACGACCAGCCATGAAACCGATTTCAGAGTCAGGAGGTTTGAAGGGCATCCGTTGTAAGTTGTAACCCTGTCTCCACGTGCACGCAGTTTGCAGAGGGACGTGCTATCGCTACGACTTGCTGGCGGCCCCGGTGCTAAGTAATACTCTTGTCAATATATGTACTTTCCTTCCCAGGAGCCAACGCCGGCGTCAAAAGCGAAATGCCGCGAGTCCTAAAAGCGGCGCGCGCAATACTAACGGCACCAACCTAATCAGCGCTAAATCAGAAAGGCGGCGGCCCAGACAGAAAGCAATCCGCACAAGGCGGCGGCGGCCCCTCGTGAACCTAGGAGTGGCTTTAGGGAACCAGAGACGGCATGAACCACAGAGCACACGCAATTATCGCCTCTTTTGTCCTGGTGCACTTTTCTTTTCAGAGGAACTGATTGCCACATGCGCTTATTAATGCGAAAGTATTAACTGTCTCATGGAGCGAGCTGACGTCATCAGTTTGAAGCGCGAAAACGGCAGCTGGTTTCCTTCGGTTTTATTGGCTGGCACGCGTCGACGCGGCTCCCATTGGCCGCTGCGCTCGTCAGTTTCCACGACCGCTCACCCCATAACGGTGCGTGTCCATCAGCGCGGCGTTAACACGGAGCGTCCAAGGTCACCGTGCCCAGGGGAGCACACGCGCTGACCGGCGACGAAAAGTACGCAGCAGACGAAAAAGGGAGCGGACGAGCGGCTTGCATGCTTTCGCATTCACAACTCACGAGGAATGCTTTTCTATACGCTGCTTCCTAGAAAAGCTAATAACGCCATTGTCTTTCCTCCTTTCTCTCTCCTGTCATGCTTTCGGGAGGTCGCGGAGTCTTGTGATGGTGAGACGAGACAACACGCGGGCTGCGTTCATCAACAAACGAAGTGGTTGCCAGTTCCGTGTAGTTGCGTCTTGGAAGAACGTCTTCAGTCATAGCAAAGACTTACAGCGTCTGTAGTGTATTCTATGGTGACTATATTCGTAAACACAAAAAGAGGATAGCAAAGCAGAGAAGTTTTCGCATTGTGTAAGATCTGGATGTCCATTCTCCGAACTGGATCGGGCAAAATCCTCCAGTTCGTGCATTTCCTATTTGTAGTTCCTTTCGAAATTGACCGATTTCTTAGCGCTCGTTAGAATTATTGCAGCACAGGTGAGTGCTTCGCGGAATGGACCATACCGACGGCACCAGGCGGTGGCTGCACGAACTAAAACTCGAGGAAGTAACCTACCTGCGCTACCAATCGATAAGGGGAGCAACGCTACCAGTTTCTTTGCTCTCTGAGCTGCGGCGCGTGCCCAACGCGACTTTAAAGAGGGGCATCCGTGGCGTCCACCCAAACGCCGTGTTTGTCTTTCCGTCCACTTTCTTTTTTTTGTGTAACACAATTATATATATGCTGCAATTACGTGTTCTACTCGCTCATTCCACAGCCTCCTTCTGAAGTTCCTCGATTTTTCGTGCCGACTTCCGCCACTTGGCGTCGGGCGCTCGCGCGTGCGCAGAACGCTTCTCGGAAAAGGTCCATTCATCAGTCTGGTATGACGAGGGACAAAGGACAGACTTCTCAAGATGCCTTTCTGCCAACGCGGGCAACTATATATGTGCTTAATAACTGTACTCGTTATTTGTATTAATGTTTTATTTTATTTTATTGGGTGCAGTGAAGTCGCAGGTATGCCTTGATCAGCCGGACGTACAACCGTCATGAATAGCAGCTAGTGAAACACGCTTGAGCTCAAACATTCCCGCTTCATCGCGAATATAGATATAAATATTCGCATATAATTGCACCGCTGTACTTATTTTTCTACTACTTTTTGTTAAAAAAAGAATGTTGTACTAGCAATTACAATTGTTTTCGTTCCACTTTCGTGGAAAATGTTCCGCTAAAGCTCGTAAAACTTGTAATTTTAAAGGGAAAAACAGGCTTATTGATTAAATTAATAAGAAGGGAAAGCAACGCAGGTATTGTTTTAATTAGTAGAATACTTGAAATTTAACCCGTTACCTGAATACAGCACAAAAAGAAATATCTAGTCATAAAATACACGGAATCAAAAGATAATCGCGTTTGTGGCACTGGGCAAAAATGCCGGCGTGGAAGGTACACTTTACAGCGCAGTCCCTTTGAAAGAAACAGAATGACGCAACATGTTTTTTTATGAATAAACACAAGAGTATGATGAAGAACTACCACTATAAATTTCAAAGAAATCAGAGATGTTTTTTTTTTTAGTTGCCCCTTAATTGAATTGTCTTAACTTTGCACTTTAAAACATGTTTGGAGCAATATAAAAATTTAAATTTCTGATATAAAGCAGCGATTTATATATCATTCGAAAGAACGTTTTAATAAGCATACATTACGTAAGTTTAAATGTCATACCGATTTAATTATTTAAGATAACGGCTCAGAAATCTAGTGACAAAACGTTGAAGGAGCTATGTTTGCGCGTTTTTGACGTGAAATATGTAATCTCTACAATGTTGTACATATTTAAACAAATAGTTCCTATGATCATTTATAAGCGGAAAATATTTAAGATTTCTGATATTTGTAGTTGGCGTGGTAGGTGTCACCAAACATGACATAAATGAAAACTTCAAAAATAGAATATGCCTTTCTGACGCGCTCAAACGTTTTTGTTCTCTTCAAATATTATGTTTGTTTGTTTTTTTGTAAAATCGTTTTTGGTAACGTTCCCTACACATGTTGAAGACTAATATATAAAAACCTTAGCAAAAACAAAAACAAAAACTACGTCCGAACTTGCGTGCATGATCTTATCTGAACAGAGCCACCGGTCAAAGTATTAATAGACAGGAGGTGCAGTATCAGTAATACGGTCTGATCTTTGTAAACGCCCCAGGAAAGGGACAACAGCTTTTGCGGGATATGCGCTTCTTACGGCTGGTAAGCAAAATTTTATACCGACAGCCAAATGTACTGCGCGTATTCGCATTATTTAATTAACTCATGTAATTGAATTGGTAGTTCTTCATGCTTCTTCTAGTGAACTTATAGTTGGATGGGATTTCTTGACTCTTTGTCAGGCGCGTTTAGATTGTTCCAACGCCGAGCTTGAGTTATCTGAAGGCGTTCCTGATGTTTGCCCGTCCCGTCCAGATGAAAAGCTCCTTCTTTCAGAAGATACTACAATCCCGCTGTGCCCATCCGTCATTTTGAGCGTAAGATCTTCCCACTGTGTCGAACTCGATTGTACATATCTAACTATTCCATTCGAAACAAATTTTATAAAAAGTGGTATCTTGGTGCCTAGATTGTATAACTACGTTCGTAGACGGGTTAGCTTCACTTGTTGGTACTAATCCTTGTTTTACATCTGCGTTCCTTCCACAAGGTTCTACAGTGGGCATAGTGTCAGATATATATATAACGAGTTTGAGGTCACATCACTCGAAAGGCACAACCCTAGCCGTACTGAAATTGAGTACCATTCTCCCCTTTCACTCCCTCGATCCTACCCTTGCCGACACGCTTAATAATAAACTTAAGGCGGTGGTCCCACGGTGGCCATCTTGAAGAAGCAATTAGTTCAACCACTAGATGGCGGCACTCATCCGTGTGGCCTAGAGTTCCTGTATAGGCTCCCTACGGGAGCCAGAGTTGCGCGTTCATGCATGGCATGTGGATTCAGCTCCTCACGTGACTGAATTCGGCGAATAGCAGCGCCGCGCGTTCGCGCTCTCAAAAGCCGGGGAACGTACGCCGGGGCGCGTGCAACGTCTACTTTGCTGCACGACACTTGATACGGCTCCTCACGTGATCGGATCTCGGCGAATAGCGGCGAGGGCGGCACGCGGCACGTGGAATCAAACGCGCAACTCTGGCTCCCGTAGGGAGCCTATAGACCTTTCCAATGTTTACAAAATCACAGTCCAGCGTGCGATCTTCACAGCCCAGCACGTGCATGTTCGTCGCTTCGTAAAGCGAGGAAAGCACGCGCCATACGCACGAACGCTCAAAATGGCACCGGCCACACGCTCTTTTTTGGAAAGGTCTATAGACGTTTCCACTGTTTACAAAAATCACAGTCCACACGTGTTAAATCACAGTCCAGAACGCGCACGTTCGTCGCTTCGGAAAGCGAGCAAATCACGCGCCATACGCACGAACACTGAAAATGGAACCTGCCAAGTGTCCTTTTTTGGAAAGGTCTATAGACCTTTCCAAAAACGAGCTTGTGGCCGGTGCCATTTTGAGCGTTCGTGCGTATGGCGCGTGCTTTGCTCGCTTTCCGAGGCGATGAACACGCACGTGCTGGGCTGTGAAGATCGCACGCTGTACTGTGATTTTGTAAACATTGGAAAGGTCTATACAGGAACTCTAGTGTGGCCAGAGAACTGGCTCGTGCCACTGATGTTCCTCCTCTGCTCTTAAATTCCTCCTTTCTGCTGCTCGCCCGTGCACGTTCAGAGCTCAGCGCGTGCTCTCGCTGACACATCTGCCTGCAAACGTGCAAGTGATGCTATACTTCGTCTCACCCTAGCATGGACTAACCGCGAAGGCTGTGCTAGCACGAGCGGCCAGCCTTGACTGCCTTGACTAGAGCACTTGCTGCACGAGCGCTCGTGCAGCCGCCGCGGCTTCATTCAAAGCGACTAGCTCGCGGTTTTAGCACGCGCGGCTAACAATAGTCCATACTAAGGTGAGACGAAGTATAGCAATGCCCAGTTCGCCCAGAAGCGGAGCACAGCTAGCTCATCTACCCAAGCGAGAGTGCCAAGTTGGGCGAATTTTGTTCTTTGATACTAGCTTTGTTCCGCGCTGCGGGGTTGGCAAAGCGATTTCGTTAGAGGCTCGCGAGCCAGTAGCTATCGTTTTAACTAGTCAAGAATTAAAAACATATTCAATAAATCAGTGAAGAATGTTATCAAACGATAAAGCACATATATAAGACGTGTCTTGTCAGCATTTGGTGAACGAAAGAGCTTTTGCACGACATAACGTTTAAATTCATTTTCGCTGTAAGTCAGAGCGCAGCCGATGTAAAAGGTCAACGAGGCCAATCAAGTAGAGCCAATAAACACTACGTCACAGAGCTCGACATCTTTTAGTCAGTTTGTTGTCACCGATTAAATCAATCGAGCGCCAACCATGCCCGTGGCCATGAGCTTTTAGTATGCGTGTTTGTGCTTGTGTACCTTGAAGTCCTTGACTGCATTTTGATTTATGATAAAACAAACAATAGCAGAATCTTTTTTTTCAAGACGGGTGTTCTGAGAGGCGGTCTATATAACTCATCCTTTTAATGATAGTTTGAATAGACTTGATTACCAAATATCTGACCTTATAAATAGCCGCCCCATTATTGTTGAAATAGTACGCCAAAATCAAAGAATCCGCGCATGTTAAAAAAAGAGTAAAAGCGTATTTCTTAGCCCCAGACCTAAACTTAAATATTGTTCCGCGAGTGGGTAGCAAATTTTGAAGTTTTTTTTATATTGCTTTTGATATATTTTTTTCATTAATAATTTAGTTTATTGATAATTTGATGTTGAAAAAAAAAATATACCAATGTCTTTCGTGTATCTTTATATATTTTTTTTTCTGTTTGAATGCAACGGAAATTGAAACTTTTACATCAACGCTGACATTGTATGGTAATGAATGTAATATCAACGATGGCGATGTGAACGATTTCTATTTGAAACTTCTGATGACGTTGATACTAATAATTGTGATTACGATGCTTAGCTGATGTAAATTCGAATATTTTTTGTATAATTGCTTTTTATAATCACACTGGTCCTGCACACCGCTGCAGTGATTGCTGTGAAAAGGGGCTGATGGCCTGGTCAGAAGACTTTTTAATGCGAAAAGATTATTTGCACCAATATGCCAAAGTCCGGCGTCGTCGGCGGCGTGACCGAGCGATGGTACTAAGAATGGACGACGGCGCAAAAAGCAAAATACGTAAAACAAAATGTTCGGATTGAAGGCCAATTTCTCAGAGAGGTTCCTGTAAACAAAATAAATTAAGGCTTTGAAAAGGAACTTTGGTACATTTCGGCCAGGGTGGGAATCGAACCCGGGCCTCCGGGGTGCCAGACGTGCACGCTTCCCCAAAGCCACGGCGGCTGGTGAGGTTCAGTTTCAGAAAGCGTTTGTTGAATTAGTCACCCAGGTATACAGCGAGAGATTTCTTTTTAATTGAATTATCGGGAGCACCAAGCAGCGCTTGCAAGACCTAGAGGGTCAAGTTGCCGCGAAGCAATTGCTGTTATAAAAGCGATACTGCGGTTATTTAAATCAAAGAAACGAAAATTAATCAGCAGGGAAACGGCACAATGAGTGTTTGGCCTATTTTTAGCGCACGTCACGGGAAAGCGGTTTATTCTACCCTTTTTCTGAGTGCCAAATATGAGCCACGATGACTGGCTTTTTTTTTGCCTCACCGTGAAGCCCAGTCACTGAGTTTTAGACATAATTCACTCTCCGCGAGTTGTCTACGAGTAGAGTAAGGTTGAAAGCTGAAGAATTCCTGCACGATGGTCAACAAAAGAGAACCGGCGCGGTTAAAAAACTGAAACCTTAAAAAAAAGAAAGCCTGTTTATTGAAATTGGAGTGAAGGGAAATAAATTTCACTTCTTCGTTGCTATCATTTGTACTAGTTCAAGTTTTGCACCATTTGTGGTTTCAGAACATGGCGGCGGCATGTAAAGGAAGATGGAAGGAAGATGTTGATGTTTGTAAAAAGCATGGGTGGATGCTTAAAGTCGCTGCATTCTCAATAAACAACATCGAAGTTGACAGTTCAACGGTGCTCCTATTTACGTCGATGAAGTCAAAATGAATCCCAATATCAGACTGTCAACCTTGTTGCCGCTGGTGCAAGAAGGCGACGACTTCAAACTTCCACCATTATTTTTATACACATTATCGAATTTTTGTTCGACGCCATATTATTTTCTCGCCAGAACGGTGTTACAATCCCTAGCTCTCGGCGAAGTGGCGCATTACGGGTATTAGCAAGCATTCGTAATCTGGCACACGGGACTTCGAAACGCGATAACGTTTGCTTATTTCTGTTTAGAAAACATTTGTGAAATACACCGTAAGTAATTTGCTGTCGTATGTTTAGGCAGTGGAAAGTTAAACTATCCTAAGAGGCACCTAGTTTCTACGACGTGGGTGAGAAATTTAGCACACCGGTACGATGCTCATCCAGATCGAAATGGGCGGCGGCGTAGTTTCAGTCGATGATTTCAGGGTTCTGTAGCGCAAGGTTTCACTCCGCATTAATCTCCTGACGTGTTTAGGTTTGAAGCCGAATGCGCTAATGAACATGCGCTTGCCTTGTTCAGCAGTTGGAAGAACAATGGCCGGGCAAGAGTGAACAGGCGCGATCTCTTACGGCCTTTGCACGGGGAGTAGTTGCTTCCTGCGACGGGAGCTCGCTCGAAGGGGGTCACTGCAACCCTACCGCACCTACAGCGCTTTAATTCCTTCTGAGAGGCACCTCCTCCTCGCTGTGTTGTCTTCTTTGCTCCGGGGTTGAGTTGGAGAAGTTTCTAGAGCAATTAGACTCACAGGTTATGAGGCCGTCTGCCTGCAGGGACTTATGCGGAACATCTCTTTCTCTTGTTTCCTCAAGAAATGAGTTTGTATTGACAAGCATTTAATTATCGTAAGCCGAAACTTATTTCAATCGGCTCACGACAGTTTTTTCAGGCAAGTATATTTGCACACATTTTCAATCGCAGTGGTCGGGGAACAGTTGTTCAGGATGGCTCAGGCGGTGTTGGGCATGGTAAAAGGGCATGGGATACGGTTGCACCCCCAAGCAGCTAAAGACGTTCTATTGTTCCTAGGCGAGAGTGAAGGCCATAGGGAAAACCGCTCTCTAGCCCGGCCATAGAGGAACATGGCAGGGCAGCACTCTGATTGCGGGGACTCCCAAAAACGAAAGGGAAGCGTGAGGAAACTTCACGAGTTGTGATCGGCTTGTCAGCGTCTCAGCTGACACTGAATGAAAGAAAGCACTGCAAAGGGTGGGTGCGCGCGAGTGTCTTGAGACGCGACTTGTGTCCCGCTCAGCTTGTGCGCTGGCTTTGGCATTGCTTGCTTCCCCCAGTCTCAGCTGAGACGCGCTGTTCTAAGCAAGTCGGCCCTGGCTGCTTATCATTAGTTGGCAAGGGGAAGAGTCATGGTTGGTGTAAAGCGCAAAGTGGAAGCTTCGAGAAGTTGGGTTATTTGGGTTATTGAACCAACACCATGAAAGTTGATCGTCTGGCACCTTTCTTATTTCAATAAATGAAATAAAAATTAATCCAAAGAAAGACGACCTAGGAAGGGTTTCGCCCCTGTGCAACGCTTTTGATAGCGCACTTCATGGGAAAGGGGTTTATTTGACTTTTTTCCTGAGCCTCAGATTTGAGCTACGATGACCAGCTGTTTGATGCCTTACCGTGAGGCCCGGTTACTGCGGTTTGGACAAAACACTCTCCCTAAGTTGTCTACGAGTATAGTAACGTTACAACTGAAAATCTCAGATCCCTGCACGATGGCTGGCAAACAAAATAGAACCGGTGAGGTTGGAAAGCTGGAACCTTAAAAAAATGTATGTTCGTTTATCTTAAAGCGAAGGGAAAAAAATCCCCCTACGTCGTCGCTACCATATGTAGTTCAATATTTGCACATTTTGTGGTGTCAGAACATGGCGGGCTGCATTGAAAAGCTTATTTATAGGCACTAGATGTTTTCGAGAACTTGCTCGTGACCCTTGTGACGCGCTTCTCATTTTTTTTTTCCTTTCTCGCAAGACACTGCAAGAACGAGGAACAAGCGCAAGGAAATATTTGAGACGAGAATCCTCTGCGTCAGAGACAGTCCCCAACGCCACTCTTCCTGAACTTCTCAACTTTGAATTTCAACAACCTTTCAAAAGATGGTGCAATTGCGCGCCGTCTGCTACAACATAAGTCTTTTTTTAATATTTAAGACAATTATAAAGATTTAAAAAACTTACATTCATACAAAGTGATTTTGATTACAAAGAGAAAAGCTCTAATTAAAAAATCGTTTCTTAAATAGTCTTACAAAGAACCAGCTCAGTTCAATAAAAAAAATGAGATCAGATGCCGGAACGATATCTGAGAAATCTAAGAACGCGTTAAGGGAATTCTTTGAAATTTTATCACAGTCAAGTAGTGTTTACGAAAAGACTGCTGGAGTAGCACTTCTAATATTTTTTTGCTGAGTTCCTATGTATACCAAGAGCATTTCCGTAATTGTCATGGCTGCCTTATGACGTAAAACTGAGTTACGACACTTCAAAATAGCCTAAAAAAGGCTCTTTTTGAATAAATATTAAAACATGTGAGTGCGCTAATTAAGAAAAACACGCATTCACGGAACTAGACGAGTCCTTCCTCTATTCAATAAAAAAATAAGAACGCGTCTTAGATGTATTACAAGTCTACAAACTTGGAATGCATAGAGATATGTCTTTAAAAATATCAAAACTTGCACTTTTTGTTTTCTTATTGTACGTTAAGTTTTGAAAAAAGGCATATC
The DNA here is from genome assembly GCA_013358835.2 of Ixodes persulcatus. Taxonomy (NCBI): domain Eukaryota; kingdom Metazoa; phylum Arthropoda; class Arachnida; order Ixodida; family Ixodidae; genus Ixodes; species Ixodes persulcatus. The sequence continues at coordinate 49,626 of JABSTQ010004176.1, forward strand.
ACATTCTACATTAAAAGAGTGATGATGAATTGGCAATTTATTTGTAAAAAGAACGAAATACGTGGCACGCGTACAGACGCGACATTTGCACCGCAAACAGGAGCGTTAGCACAGCTGCCACCGGTACTAGGTTGGGGAAGGACTCAGCAGCTATGCTGG